>OMNV01021636.1:0-11399 GCA_900303265.1 Brotula barbata | reverse complement strand
CTGGTCCAGACCACCCTAGACAGACAGATAGGGCCTCGAGAAAAATCAAAATCATAAACTCAGTTCTTCTGCAACACGTTTTGGACGACCATCATGAGTGAAGCTGTTATGATTGAGACTCTGACCGAGGTAGCAAATGACCCCAACGACCCGGAGGCATCAGCACCTCACCACTTGTTGCTTTTGAAAATAAATAAATAATAATAATAATAAAGTGGTGAGATTGGACCACCATTGTAGTTTCTACTGCCACAAAATTATTCTAGCCAAGTTTTGAGTAAAATGTAATGCTAATTTTGTGCAGGGAAAAAACAAGCTAATTTAGTTTTTTTTAGTGGCCAATGTTGCGTTCAACGTTTTCTATTTCATCAGCATTTCTGCCATCGTCTTTCAGATCCAGATCAACACAATAATAGAGTTTATTTTACACATTCTAGATCAATGAGTCACCAAGAACTCATCATTTTAGCAGATGTAAAATTAGCACAGCAACAGACATTCGTGTCTGTTGCTGAGTTTCCATTTCACCAAGCATGCTGTTAAAATGGTCTAATCAAGGTAGAGTTTCACGTTTTAGTTGTTACTTCTGTCATATAGAGCATTTATGCTTCCAGTGCCTCCAAACAGATAAACAAAACTAAGGTCTGTTTGTGTTTCAAACATCAACAGGAAACCTGCAAGAAGCTCCAGGCCATCATTGACAGGGTGGATGAGGAGAGGTACGATGCCGAGTCCAAGGTGTCAAAGGGCGACAAAGAAGTGAGTATCTCCTCAAACAACTATACTGTTGAAGGACTCGGACAGGAAGTGAAAACGTTTGCCCTTCGCTCAGATTGAAGACCTCAACATCAAAGTGGTGGATCTAAGAGGCGTGAAGAAGCCTGCTCTCAAGAAAGTTCGTATGTCTGCTGACTCCATGCTGAAGGCCCTGCTGGGCTCCAAACACACAGTTAACATGGACCTGAGGGCCAACCTGAAGCAGGTCAAGAAGGAGGTCAAAGAGGAGGTGAGTGAGGAATCAGTGTAAAAACTAGAAGGGCACTCCTGTACGTGTACCTCCACCGAGACCCAACAAGTCCGAAAACATATTTCAGCCCACAAGATCTGACACTATGTACCTGAGATAGAGCGCTAAAAAACGATTATTTTCATAATCAACTAATCAGGAAGTGATTGCCAAAATGAATCAGTAGCTGGTGGCTGTATTGGTGTGGACTAGCCAAAACCACAGACCAGCATTTTACAGACCTCTGCTGAAATACAACTAAAAACACATAAGGGCTTTTATCAGGACAAAAAATATTCAGTTACAAATAAAGCTAGGGGCGCCCCGGTGTCTCACGCGTGCCATATACCTCAGCAGCACGGGTTCGATTCCAGCCTATAGGTTGTTGTCATCTCGGTCACTTTATTGTACATCCAAGGTATTTGTTAGCATTAGCATGCTATCTTGTAGTGTCATCTGAAGCCGTGGTTTCAAATGGGCTGGGATAGCTAATGAAAACATAGCATTAGCATAGTGTCCGGTCTGATTAGCTTAAAACTCAGCCCAGTTAGACAGCTGACTGCATACACAGTGGGAACCAGTTCAGTTCAGTTCAGTTCAGTTCAGCTCAGTTCAGCTCAGCTCGGCTCATTTCAGCTGTTTGTTTTTCTTCCTTTCAAACTTTCTCATTTCTTTATTGTCGATCGTGTTGCAGCTCTCACCACAGATCACCTTGGTTAGGGTGACCGTATCTCCTCTTTTTCCTGGACACGTCCTCTACTCAGCATAAAGAGAAATGTGTCCAGCCGGGATTTATAAATTCCCTAAAATTTCCAGGATTTGTGTTTGCTGTCATGTTCAACATGAACATTTCTCCTCTTTCTTAAATTCTCAGTGTGTTTACATTTCTTTGTCCCTTCTGTTGAGGACTCACCTTCTTGTTCACCACAATTGGTCAATTATTTCACCTCCCTGCACTCCCAGTGCCCTAAAAACACCAATATAAATTCGACATATTTTCATTGTTCAACCTCCTCAGAACAATAAAAACCAGCAGATTTATTCTTCCCGTTTAATGTTCACGTGTTTTTCTGTCTCTCTGCAGCCAACAGAGGCGGTGGGCGACTGGCGTAAGAACATTGAGGATAAGGCCGACAGGAAGAAGATGTTCGAGAGCGCTTAAAGTTTGGCGTCTTCATGTCCTTATGAACTGGATGGTTGCAGACACTTTGGTCTGACAGAAGTCACTGCTTGGAGGATTTTGGTCTGTTTTTGCACTTTGTCTCTCAGGAGGGACGGGGAGGAGCAACGCAAGGTTTTCGCAGGTTTACACACTAACGGACTGCACACACGTCTTAACACGTCGAAACGTTCAATACGAAGAATGTGTCAAATAAAACAATAAAGAGTGGAAGAAAAGAAGTGTCACCTTATTTGTCTTCATGTGCCGTTTATCTTCATTCAGGGACGGAACAAGTAAATACTTGACAACACACAAGCAGGTCTCAAGTCTTTGTACACAAGATCCAAATGAAGTCAAAGGTCAAGGCTTGTTACGGCAAGCATTACACTTCCTCTGCCACAATAAAGGTCTCACGGTAGACACATAGATTTGCCTTTATTTTGTCAGTTGAAATGTCCCTTAAATAAGTAGATCTGCAAACAGTCTGGCCTTGAGGCTGTGGGACACCACGGACTGTAAGAGTCAAACTCCACAGCAGAATACACTTTTGCTGCAGATGCTCAATAATGTCACTGAAATTCCGTTTCCTGTGTTCATACTCATGGGATCCAGGCCTCTGTAGACCTCGGGTTGGTTTCAATGGGCTTCAGTTTGATGAAGCTCCTTTCTGCTGTCAGTGAAGAAGATTCTGTTGAGCGCTTGACAAATATTTGCATGAATCTGACTCAACCATTTTGTTTATATGGTGTCTCAAACACACATATCATTTAATATAGACTGCACACACAGACGTAAAAATAGAACAGATTTCTACTTTACACGTATCGTGCCTTTAGTTGGATTATTTTCAATATCAACAAACAATTTCAGCAAACATATTCAACAGTAATGAGGTTTAGACATCATTGTTGTTTGGAGGATGATCTTTCTATATGTGGCATGAGCGATGAGGAGCGAGAAGAAGGTCGTTGACTACGCCACCTAGAGGAACGTAACCACCGAGGAACTTGATGGACGTTTTAGTTTTAGACCACAGTAAATGAAAAGGTCACATCGGTCCGTCTACACACTGGGCAAGAGAACGTGTTCCAACAAAATAATGTGTTCTTTATAAACATCAGGCAAAGATAAAAGTCTCCACGCTGTAACAGACAACTTCAAGATCAAAAACAGTCACTGAGCTCGAGCTTCTACGGGGAGCACTGGGGCTCACACAACCGCCAGCGAAGCAGGGGAACATGGCTGGGACTTACCACGGCGGCAGAAGCCCACACGGAGAAGAAGAAGAAGAAGAAGAAGAAGAAGAAAAAGAAGGGGACTTTATTGATGCCCCTGGGGAAATTAATGCTCTGCACTTTACCCGTCCTCAATGAAAAGCAATGGGCAGCACACACATGCAAAACACACACACACAACAGCGCCCAAGGACTAAGTCCAGATCTTCCTCCTAGTGCCGTGGTCAACCCATCTGGTTACATCTAACCCCCTTTTTGCATTTCCATTCTGATGATGGGCCAGAAAAGTAACTGTTGCTGGTGCCAGGGCCTAAAAAGAGTATATTGATCTTTGGACACGGGCCTGGGAAGCTTGTTGGCCGCATTGTCAGGAAGACCGGCAGGTTGTGGACGACGGTGGACATTATACTGACCAGCTGTAGCATGAGCAGTCCAACGCAAAACCAGTTGGTTGGTACTGGGTTGGTCTGATGGGGACAAAGGGGGCTGACCTCCCCTGATGTAAAGTTGTACCCAGAATGGGCCTGGCCCCCATGGGAGCCACCGCCGGGGAACCTGTTGGGTCAGATGTACTTGGCACCACTGGGGTAGGTGGCAAAGGGTTTTCAGGAAAAAGCAGCCAAATGTCACCATCACTGGATAAGTCGCTGTCGTCTCCTGCCACGGGAGGTGGAGATGGCCCTGTTGGAAGGGCTGCAGGAGGCTCAGGCCCGACTATGGCCTTCAACATGTAACGATGCATAGTCCGTTCTTTCTGCAAATCCCTCGTAGGGGCAATACTATAAACTGCCTCTTCACCATGAGTGGCTTGCTATGTTTGGTAGACCAGATCAAGGCGTCTTGAATTTTGTGGTGACCCATAAGGTTAAAATCTCTCAGGTATACAGACTGGCCCACCGGCAGAGGTGCATCATGGTTCCTTCATGCGGCTAGCAGCCATTAGCAACTGATGACGTGCATTTTCAAAGGCCACCTGGAGTCTAGCTTGGTGCTCAGCCACCCAGTCTCGCACTTCACCTGGTACAGGGTCCTTGACACGACCCAGAAGAAAGTCTATGGGAGGCCGAGGTTCCCGCCCAAACATAAGAGAAAAAGGGGACTCACCAGTGTTCTGACAGTTGTTGTATTACAGGAGAAAAGCACATGCAGTAGACACGAGGCCCTTTTGGGATGCAGCAGGGGTGCGTAGGAGTGTGTGGGGCATTCTATTGAACTTCTGACACTGTCTGTTGTGTGCACGATGGTACGGGGTGGTATGGGACTTTGCTGTAGCAAATGGATGGAAGGTGGATCCAGACACGAACCGGCGGGAGTACATCAGTGAATTTGTTTTTGTCCCTGCAGTGAGGCGTCAAGACCACTGCTCTCCCTAATTATTTAATGATTAATTAATTGAGGTGGCCCTTCACAGACTCATGCTCCAATGGGGAGACGCGTGGGTACCGCTGACCAGGAGTCAACCTATCCGGCTAAATATATACTTAAAAAAATGTGATAAGCAAATTTTATGTCCTGTAAGGTTTGTAAGGCAACTCTCTCATAGCCTCACAAACAATAAGTGGTGTGTGTAAAATTCAAGTCATTTGTTTGTCTTTATTGTGTTTGTTGTCTGTTGCTCTCCGTAGTCTGTTCACTGACGTGTCAGTAAAATACGCTCCCCCACCTCCATGTTTCTCTCTGCTCTTTTCCATTTTTTGACTTGTGCCCCCGAGGAGATCATTAAATTTTCTGTACGATGAGCTAATGTTAGCATTATTGCGCTAGCACTAGCTAGCTAGCTTGTGCGAGTGCTCGTTTGTTTTGACTAACCGGATTAATCTGATGAATTTCTGTTGAGGACGGAGGATTTTCCCAGTACAGCCTCTGTTTTTGGTTTTCTGTCCTGATTGGTTCACGCTCTTCACGTTGAAATACAAAAACGCTGCACAAGACAAGATCATCACGCTGTGTGTGAAAGTGTCGACCTGTCAACTAAACTCTTAAAAACTCTTTAGAAGTTTGTGTTCTTTAGATTCTAATAGGGTTTCTCTCTCTCTCTCTCTCTCTCTCTCTCGCGCCTCCCTCTCTCTCTGGCACACATTCATACCTACACACACATACACACACAGGTCCTGTGACACTCCTTGTACGGCTCTGTGGACTCGTTGGGCCCGCTGGTTTCTGGTCTTCTAAGGTTTCTGGTCCCGCTAACTTTATCCTGCTGGAATGTGGGTGACGCTCCGTTATATTTGGACGCCGTTCACCCCCAGCACTCGGCAGTTATTTTTACTATTTTACTTTTCATTTCATTTCATTCAACACTTGTAACATCTATGACAAAAACCTCCTTCTCTCAGTGACACAATACGTTTTGTAAAAATCTGAACATTTATGACAAATCTGCCAATTTTCAATTTAATAATTTATAATTGAATAGAAGTTTGAACTAAATACAATTACACATTTCTGTCAAGGAAGAAATTCTTGGAATAAATATGAAAAGAGAAAAAAAAATACAATAAACGTAATTTTTTTTTAGAGAAACAGAAACTAAATAGAGCCTATAATATAGTTATGGCACGAATTCTAATAGAGAAACGACTTGATGTGGGCGATAACAGAACATGGATAAATCAAAGAAGTAGGTTATACGCCACGTTTTAGGACTGCCAATCACCAAGATTGGCAGTCCAAATCACCAATCACCTTCAAACCTTCAAAAAAAAACATCCACACTACATCCAAAAGTGTTCAGGAAGCAAAACCTTCATTGTCAAGGTCAGGGGGGTCAAACTCAGTCACACAGGGGCCAAAGTTAAAAACTGGGACCAAATCACAGGCCAAACAGGGTAAATATTTATGAAAAAACAGACCTAAATTGATGTTTTTTCAGACTTTTTTTGACAATTTTGAGATGAAACAAACTGATGAAAGATCAAATATTTAAACAGGAGTTATTGACAGTCTGTCCTGTGATTACATTGATGCTCACTCTGCTGTGGTGAACTTCATCAGAGTCACTTTGTCCTCAGTGTGACGCCATTGGAGGTCCATCAGCTCCATTTATAGGCGTCAACGACAAACGGAAGACTGGAAAGTGAACTCCAAAGTCGGTGAGCTCTGTCTGAAGTCCGCTCAGGAACCACAGCGGTAGAGACCGGAAGGTGACCCACGTTTCCTTTGACCATATTTGTCTCCCTGAGACTCAGCTTGGTTTTAACGTGTCGGTGAGGACGCGGTCCGCCCCTGGAGCCTTGAGTTTGACAGGTACGCTGTATCAGTACTGGTGTGCCCCAAAGGTGTGTTCCGTCCCCCTTATTATTTACTCTGTATACTAACTGGTGCACATTGTTCAAATATGGTGATGACGTTGCCTCGTTTTTGAACACCTCAGGATGGAGACGGCCTCCATGTCACAGGGAGGAGACGGAGGCCTCTTATAGGGTGCACAAACCACTAAACAAAAGACCTGGGCCTCCTCTGTGTCTGTGCGAGGCACAGGGTCACTTCAGTATCCACAGAGCATTTTTGATGACACACTCACATGGAAATAGATAGTACATTGATTGATGTACTGTTTACAGCATCTTCACGTTGATAACTGATGCCCTGGTGTTGTGCATTACTAACTTTATGGCTGTATGTTTTTGGTCATGTTGTACAGCACAAATTGCCTTTGGGGCAAATCAAGACTGATTTTATAAATAATGGGTCTGCGGTAAGAAGCTGCAGCTCCGAGGAGCCTCAGGTCTTCATCTCTAATCGACTCCATCAACTCCTCCGTTCTAGTGAGCGTACAGTAGGAATATACAACTGGCTGAGAAGGACACGGAGTGGACAGAGGGGGCCGTGCTGCACCACAACTAAAGACCCATACGACTTGGCCCCCCAGCCTGCTCTGGGACTCTCTGGTCACAGAATGATTCGTCTTATTCAACCTACAGTCAGAGGCTAAAAATGGCCTGTAGTAACGAAAAAAACTGGGAAGAGGAGGACGAGTGGGGTCTTTGTAAACCAACAGTCCTGGTCCAACACAAAGACAGTGTGACATCATATATTAGCTTCTATGAGGACAAAACCAAGCAGGTCCGAAAACACAGAAAGCATCTGGACCAGACAAGGTGTCCCCGTCCACCCTGAAGCATGGTGCTGAACCCGTACACACCACATCCACAAGGAGTCGCTCTATCTGTCCACCGTACCATCCTGCTTCAAAGGATCCACAACGATGGACTTCTTGTCTACAGGCCTGTGGTGCTAACATCTGCATGACATTTGAAAGACTTGAACTGGATCCTGGTATCCTTCCCAGGCCCACAGCTCAGTGGAGGACACAGTCTACTGAGCCCTGCACATCATCCTCCAGCATCTGGACCACGAGGGGAACTACATAAGGATCCTGTCCACAAACAGTTTGTGGACTACAGTGTGGATTCCTCATTCAGCACCATCACGCCAGCGCCCGTCCACACAGAGCCCCCTTAGAGTCCCTCTGTCACTGGGTCACCAATTCCTGCCATACAGGAAGCAGTGTGTGAGGCTGGGTAAACACATGGGGGGTTCCGGTGCTGTCTGAGAGCTGTCTCCTCTCCTGAACTTTGACACAACCCTGATCGGCCTGATCCAGCACGCCGACGAACCTGCTTATCAACAGGAAGTGACACAGCTGGCATCCTGTGCAGTCGAAACAAAATAACGGTGGAAGTGATTGTAGGCTTCAGGAGAGCCCCCCAGCTGGGGAAATCCTGCCTACCAGAGGCCACAAAGGTCCACATCTACAGCAGGTTCATGGAGTCCATCCTTACATCATCAATCACAGCGAGCGACGTCCACAGACCGCAGACAGAACCGCTCAACCCAGGAGCCGTTCAAATCCAGGGCCAAAGTCACGTCGGACCCCTGCACGGACACACACGCGCACACACACACACACACATGCTTGTTTTCTCTCTCTCTCTATGTACTATATACAGTATAAATATACTATATTCAGGCCGATGTGTAATAATTCTTTAAGTTCATTGTCCATAGTGCTTACAGTTTGTAATATTTTGGATATTTACAAACATCTGTATTTATATATAGTTGTTTTTTTTATATATATATAAATTTGTACTGTATATGAGTATGTATGTTTGTCCTCTTGCCGTCCTGTCATCACGTCTATTGTCGTTCATGTGAAGAAGCAGGAGTTTCCTCGTATGAATCACAGCTGATACAAGGTCAACGAGATGAAATCAGGCCAAACGTGTCTTCATGGATAACAGACCAACGTCCATCTATGTCCTCTGACAGACTCACATCTGACTCCATGAGCTCATGACAAAACAAAAACAGTCATCAGGGTGATCATTTACAAGATACAAGATCATCTTCAGACCCAAACACTTCCACGTCAACGAGGCTCGATGGACCAACATCAATATTGTGATTATGGATTTATATATATATATATATATACAGAATATATCTCTATCTATCTGTTGGTTTTAATTGTTTTATCGTTTTAGCCGTTTATCAGCTGACTGTGAGTTTTAAAATGTCTCCCTGAAGAAAAGTTATGAGCCAAATTGTTTTGTTCGTCAGATTTCACCTGTCTGTTAATTGAATTCTCTTGTTCTGGTGCAGTTTCTGGTGATGAGTGGGGCCTTGAGGGGGACTGGGCTTTGGTGTCCATGACGTGCTGAGCAGTAAGGACAGCAAAGACAAACAAAGACAGCAAGGCTGCATGTAGAGATGTTCTTATTTGACAGTCTCCTCCAACTTTCCAAATTCTCATCAATGTGTTTGAATGAAAATATGTGGAGTAAAAGAAGGAAATATATCAACTGATATCAAATCAATAAATGAACTCTTTAAATGAGTTTGTCTTGACCAGCAACTTAACACCAAAAATCCTTTAGGCCACCAACGTAAAAACACAAAGTTTAGAAAATAATAATAAAATGGAGCTGTCTGTGTAAAAAGTGAGTCTCTGAGTGAACCTGAGAGAGATGAAACACAGAAATAAGTCAATAATTAGTCAAAAGAAAAGAACAGGGTGAAACATGGAAGATACACAGAAAGGTGTCGTTGTTGTGTTGTTTGTTGTTGTGAGTAGTCTGACTCAGATGTGTGTGTAGCAGAGCTCTGTCATGTTCAGAGGATGCGATGTTAATGTGTAAATTCAGTATCCAAATAGTTTTTTTAAGGTCCAGTCACGGTCCTGAAGGGATCAGGATGGTCCAGGAGGTGGAACTCATAGGGTGGTGGCTCCAAATCCTGGGAACTATGAGGCCTGCTTCATCTGAGGACGTGTGTGTACGTGTGTGTATGTGTGTGTGTGTGCTGAGGCCTTTGCTAGGAGTATCGATGAGACACCAACTTGTTAATATCTCTGATACCAGATATCTTTAGTCCAACATTAACAACAATAAAGTGGCATGTGAAGTCCTAGTTTGTGCTGAGGCTCAGCGCTGCCACCCTGTGGTCAAAGCGATATTGCAAAAATTTCATCAACAAAAATAAATATCTTACTAGAAACAAGAGGGGTTTAATCTTTTTTTACATATAGAAAATAAGGAAACTGAATAAAAATAAAGAAAAAGTCAGTGCTCACTGTCCTGTCTTAATTGTACATAATCAGCAGTTTAAAACTAGAACAAAGTGACATCATTTTCATTTAATGTTGCACAAATAAACAGATCCTCATGGCTCCGAAGACATGGAGTCGAAATATGCTGATTTACTTTCAACAACATAATATAGAGTCTAAACTGTATTTTATATTTTGTTTTCTTGAACAAATCCAGGTGATTAGCACCAAAATACTTTCAAAATACAAAATGCACACCTTTCTCTTATTTTTGAGTAATTCGGTCAACTACGCACATTCTTTCACATTCCTGCAAACATCTTGTCAAAATTTCCCCCTGGATTATATTAAATATTGTTGTAAATTGTATGATTTGACATTTACAGTGAAAAGGTGACAGATTAGATTAGATTAGATAAGATTAGATTAGATTAGATTAGATTAGATTAGATAAGATTAGATTAGATTAGATTAGATTAGATTATCTTCCCCAACATGTCTGGACAGTTTGTCACCTGATGAATAAAACCTCAGTTAACTGAACACCAACTTCAGTCTCTGATTTTTAATCTTTCAATTGCAGTGTTTTAACAAAAAAGTGGATCAAAAAGAATGAAATGTTCTGATAGAAAATGTGTTTATCATCCGAACGAACTGTCAGACACGTGGACCCACTGGGTGTGACGTCACACACGGTTCACTGTGAGACAACGTCAAAAATACATCATGGCCCCTTCTACCGGACCGCTACTGCCCTCTACAGGCCGCAGCGTTCACTACAGCAAAAAAAGGGGGAGACAAGGAAGAGACAAGGAAGAGACAGGAGAGAAGGAGGAAACAGGAGAGAAGGAGGAGACAAGGAAGAGACAAGGAAGAGACAGGAGAGAAGGAGAGAGTAGAGGAGAGGAGACAGGAGAAGGAAGGAAGAGGAAAGGAGGGGGGAGAGGAGAGGAGACCAGGTAGAGAAAGGAGATGAGAAGATGGGAGGAGACAAGGAAAAGAAAGGAGAGAACAGGAGATGAAGGGAGAGGAGTGGAGGAGGAGGGGAGCAGACAAGGAGGAGAAAGGAGAGGAGAGAAGAAAAGGAAAAAAGATGAGGAAAGGAGTGGGGAGGAGAGAAGGAGGAGGAGAGGAGACAGGAGTAGGAAGGGAAAGGAAAGGAGGAGGCGGAGGAGAGGAACCCAGGTAGAGAAAGGAGATGAGAAGACGGGAGGAGACAAGGAAAAGAAAGGAGAGAACAGGAGATGAAAGGAGAGGAGAGGAGCGGAGGAGGGGGAAGGAGACTAGGAAAAGAAAGGAGAGGAAAGAAGACAAACAAAAGAAGAAAGAGGAGAAGTAGAGACAAGGAATAGAAAGGAGAGGAGGGGAGAGAAGGAGAGGAGACAAGAAAAGGAGAGAACAGGAGATTAAGTGAAGGGAGGGGAGGGAAAAGGAGGAGAGGAA
>OMNV01021635.1:2428-13327 GCA_900303265.1 Brotula barbata | reverse complement strand
ATCCACCCATCCATCCACTCATCCATCCATCATCCATCCACTCATCCATCCATCCATCAATCCACCCATCCACCCATCCATCCACCCATCCATCCATCATCCATCCACTCATCCATCCATCCATCCAACGATTCATCCATCCATCCACCCATCCATCCATTCATCCATCCGTCTATCCATTATTCATCCATCCATCCATCCATCCATCCATCCACCCATCCACCCACCCATCCACCCATTCATCCATCCATCCATCCATCCATCCACCCATCCATTCATCCATCCACTCACCCATCCATCCATCCATCCATCCATCCATTCATCCATCATCCATCCATCATCCATCCATCCACCCATCCATCCAGCCACCCATCCATCCATCCATTCATCCATCCACCCGTCCGTCCGTCCGTCCATCCATCCATCCATCCATCCATCCATCATCAAGGTTCAAGATATTTTTAATTGACACTTGTAATTAAAGATGCAAACGTTATTTACATTACAGTCTTTCCTAAGTGAGAAAAATAGCTACACTTACTCCAATCATTTTAGCCCCATCTACAATAAAAAGCAGATCCGCCTCTCCCCACTTTCCTAAATGCAACAGGAATATGGATGTGCTTTAGATATCTACCTTTAGTCATCCTTGTATCCATAAAAAAAGGCAAAGTACCAAATCAAACAATGTATAGCATCTAAATGTTTTATACCCTCCCTGCCACTTGGGATGAATGACAAAGGAACAACATGCCCCACTGGCACAGGGGCCTTGGCCTTGATATACAGACACACTCGGTTTCTCTTCAGCTAATCTCAAGTGAAATACATCTATACCATAAATCTCCGCACATCTCCATGAATAAGAATTTGGCAGTACTATCTTTGCCAGCCATTGGCAAGCACCTTTGCTAAACACTTGCCAAGGAGCGATCACAAATCTCCTTTAAGCCAGGACGCTGCTAAACGCACAGGCTTTCTCACAGCTGCCATTCTCATTCTCTTTTACACACCACCTCTGTGCATCCTCCTCTATATGCTCCCTAAAATGCTGCGTCTACCCTAAGATCTTACGGGCTGACCTGAAAAGTATTAGTTCTGCTGTTCCGGAGCGTCTCTTTCTATGAAAGCTGCCAGGTTCCAACAATAGGAGCCACTGAAAACTAGCCTGGCGTTACTAAATGGATGAGCGCGTAATCACATATGTTCTTAAATGAGAGTGTGGCATCTTTCCATTATATACTTAATACAACCTGCCAGCCAAGCTCGCTAAGTGAAAGGTCCCCACGGCTCATTGAATAACAAGGCGTGTATTGTGTCCTAAAAAACAGGACAGCTCCATTCTGATAAACCCTCACGTACAGTACAGACGCATTATTGAGACACAAACAGAGAATAGATAGATAGGTCGCTCGTGCTAGCATTAGCATTAGCTATGCATTAACTACTGTAGAGAGCGAACACGTGAGCATCGCGTGCAAAATGCAATAAGCGTTGCCGTGCCACAATTAAGGGTGTGATATGATAAAACTCGACGTGACATGATAAATTGTACACATATTGCAGTAGATAAACATTCCACTCTCACTGCTCTCTGCTATATACCTTCTCATAAACTTGGAACAGTTTGTGAAGGCAGGGGTAGGGGACTGTCATAAAGGAGATTAATGTCCTCGGCCCTGCGTGAGACGGCGGGGCCTTACCAGAATACAGTTTAACCTGTGTGTCTGTGACATATCCAGCTGCTTTCGCTGCCAGGGGAGGCACTAACATTTTGACAAGAGTTGTTTGTCAGTACCAACCTAATAAGATTGGATCTGTCCACTGGTTCACTTATCCAGTGTTTTACCACACTGGATAATGTCTATCAGCTGTTTTAGATAGTTTGGAGGCCTCATTGTACACCTTATGTATATATATGGTATACACACTTATACTCATTATATTGTCCTTTCAGAGTAACCACATATGTAGATAATTAAACAAAAAATGGAAGTAAATGGAAGAAATATCAAACATTGTTTTGTCAGCTGAATATTTTAATTGCATTATTGTTTAGCAGCCACACACGTACAATATTCTCTGCCTGTTTTCTTTGAAAATTCCCTGCGGCAACAGTGCACAGTAAGTTTTCGTCCGTTTTCATTCAATTTGTATGTCGTTATCACAGACAATAAAGCCGACGTCAACTGTTTTCCGGTCACACCGGCGCTCCCGCCCCTCTACCCGAGCAGCAGATCCCCATCAGTGCTCCTTCTAACATTTCAAACAACAGCCGGATTTATGAGACGTCACGCTGCCTTTTCACTTTGTCCCTCCATCTTGCTTAAATTTCACTCCCTTACCATTAATCTCACACAAAGACTCTGGAACTGCTTCTCGCTCTCTCTCTCCTTGTCCTTCTTGTGTTCTTCTCCACGACCGGTGACCTTTCGCCTTTCATCTTCACCACAGGTCTGAGTGACTGAACATCTGACACCATTTTTATTTTCCATTTTCGCCCCGAGAGCAGCTTCTTATCAGTATGTCAGGCTCCTGCTCGAGGAAGCAAGCAAACATCAATTCTGCAGCAGCAGAAAAATTACATATCAAAACACTTCCACCAATTGAGGATGAGCTGTCAGCTGCTCTGTTGAGCTAATGATCACTGTTGGGTGCTGTGGGAATTGGAGGTCTCTAATTCCGGTCACATCATCTTCTGTTCTAGTAATGGTTCCTCGCTCACGCTTGTTGCTGTTGAATTCTTGATGTCTCGAGTTTGGAGTCGGTGTTTGCTTGTTGGTCGTTGCTGTTACTGAGTCAGCCTGAGTCAGTGGTCTGGTGGTTACCAAGATTAGTGGCCTTTCCTGTGACACAGCGTTATGTCAAGTCCCACACAGTTTTGCTCTCGAGCCAACTGTAAAAACAAGTAGCTAACAGTTCGCTAGAAAAATGGCATTTTTCGCTCCGTGCTCTCCATTTTACCCTAAACATTCTGCTTCTCTTCACTCAAGCAACACGTCAGGGTTACCTTCATCTTCTTGCCTTTCGTTCCGTGTCAAGTCATAAGTCAGAAAGTTGTCATGTACTAGGTCGTTTATATATATCAAATTTTTGCAGTGAAGTATCCATTGGACACTGTTAAATATATCACAAACAGAACAGTAAAAATGCCAGAGCAGACAAACAGTAAATAATGGAACGCATGTATGAACTGCATTGTTTGACAGTGGCCATGACATATTGATCACTGCATATATGCTGTTACACGGTGTAGTAGGGGAATGGAAGTTGCATCAATAATTACATTATCAACTTGTTAGGAAAGAACAGCGCCTTCATAAGTCACATTTTGTCTAAATTTACCACCAGAGGTCACTTGATGTTTACATGTGGAAAGGATGGACCATACGCAGACATTATCGTCAATACAATATATATATATATATATATATATATATATGTATATACAGTATATGCATATATCTGTGTGTCTATATCTATGCTTCTTTTATCATTGTTATTGTTATTGTCTTTTATCATTGTTATTGTTGGTGTTTTGTTGTTATTAGCTACCAGATGACTTTAATTTCCTTCCAGATTAATAAAGTATCTATCTATCTATCTATCTATCTATCTATCTATCTATCTATCTATCTATCTATCTATCTATCTATCTATCTATCTATCATCCATTAAAAAAGAATATACAGTACATGTGTGTATAATTATAAATAGACATACTGCAATTTTGTGCATTTTGTTTGATTTTAAACATCCTATCTTATCTCACTGTATCCATGCACACTGCCTGCCACTTTTTGAAGCCTCTATGAAACACGTCTGCCTAGTCCTGGCACCACATGTGGTATTTTCATGCTTCTTCATCCTCCTCTCTTTGCCACAGGATCTCATGATACTCACTGCTGTGAGTCTTAAATGTTTGATCAGTTATTTCATGGACGTTTGATACGCATCACATTTGACTTCGGCATTATATTTTGTTGTAAATAACTTCATACAATGATAATGATATTATTTTTGCAAAGAAAATAAGAGTTACATCTCAAAATATCTCCGCTACGGAACCACTGTGCCCTACTTTACAAAAACAGTGGTAGATTAAATATTGAGTTGCACAAACAAGTTCCACAGTGAGTAGCAATGACTGATAACGACTCGAGTTGATGTTTGTTTGCTGTGTACATTTGTTACACCCCATCTCGAGCAAGTTAAGGCACAACATGAAAAATAGTTTTCTTTCCCAGCTCCCAAAATCAGGCTCTAAAGAAAGTAGATAAAATCAACAGACTTTGATAAAATTTCAGTGATGCTTATTCACAAACTCAGACTCGAGTGGTTTTAGCTAACGTAACAAAAACATGGAAATGAACTTGTTTTAAGCACCAGCACGCCTAGAAAACTAAAGAAAATCAAAAAGTCTACAACTGGAAATGCATTTGCTGAAGAAAATGCATGGGAATTATTTCTGGATGAAAAGCTTAACATTTCAAAAAGAAGCTGAAAAGCTCAAGATTATCACTCAATATATTTAAAATACCATAATGATGGATTTACATCTTAATTTCAAACTTTAAAGGTGCTGAACATTTTAAACTTTCTGAACGATAAACACAGAGCTATTTCAGTAATGCCTCTCAATCTAGCTGTGTGTATGTGTGTGTGTGTGTGTGTGTGTGTGTGTGTGTGTGGTGGGGAAAATCCTTGAGATTGTTTTCAGTGACAGCTGCAGCTAATTTGTGGGAAACATGCAGGGGTCTGCCACTCCAGTCTGAAAAGGACAATTAATTTCTCTCAAATATTTTAAACTAGGCTTAATTATATCATGGTAAAAGGAAAATCAGTTTCCGTACATGCTGTTCAGTATATGTTGGTTTGTTTTTTTGGAGAGGTTTCATCTCTAATGAGTGTGAGGGTGCATGTGTCAGTCATTATTGGCAGACGTGTTTCAGCTGTGTGAGTCTTGGCTGGAGCTGATTGATGCAAACACTGACAGCTGATTGGCTCCCTGGTTAGAGATGCTTGCTGTTGATTGGCTGTTCAGAAGTATAAGACAAGTCAATCGCCCTGAAGACCTTGAGTGGCGTTCTTCCTCCTACATTTTGTTTTCCTTTGTTGTGAATAGTGTCTACTTTCAGTGAAATATGTTGTCTCTTTATTAAGAACTTGTAGAAGTGGGTTGAATTTTTATTTTACTCACTTTTAGCCTTTGTTTTGATAGTTGTGACATTCAGTATTTTCCACATCTTTATTATTCTTCCACGTTTTTTGGCACATAACTTGTTCAACCTACTTCCACCCTCAAGCGCTGAAACATTAAAATGTTCAGCATATTTAGCATAAATATCCTGTCATCTTTTTTGCTATTTATATTTTATAATTTTTTAAGACATGGGTTTTTCACTTGGTTTCCAGGCAGTCTGGCAGGCCTGTCAGTTGCTCAAAAACAATAAATGCCAATAAACAAAAAGTCCCTCTGGTCTGGTCAATGGTCGCCCGAACAGCTCTTGTGATAGTAACATGTCGCCTAGGCATAATGGCAGCGAGTGCCTTGCCACCCCTGGTGGCTTAGGGGTATGGGTGATAGCCTAGTGATTGAAGGGTTGCCAGTTTGATCCCCTGCCCCTCCATGTTGAAGGTCCCTGAGCAAGAATTTCTCCCAACAAGCAAATGGGCCTTGCATGGTTACCTTGGCTTCGACGTATGAATGGGTGAATGTGAGGCAAACATTGTAAAGCACTCATGGCATTCCAGCTGTCTATTCAGGCAAATACCGGAGGTGTCTTGGCTTTATCGCCTTTCTAATGCCTTGAAGAGATAAATAGAGTAAAACGTCTTGGCCGTGGCAGGGTCAATGCTGAGGAGGGCCTCCGGTGTGTCACCCTCCAGTGATGTGGCTAGCTGGACAGCATCCTTCTCCAGGCTCCACTTTGTATGCCTCAGCCACCAGGCTGAAATTTAAATCAGTATGACTCCTAGTTTCCTTGCCCATCAAACTGGCAAAGTGGCGTGTGTGTGTCAAAGGAGTGTCTGCTTCACTCCATTTTATTCGCTCAGGTCTGTTGTTGAAGCTGACCCACCGCTAACTGTTGAGTTGTGAGAGTCAGTGCGCCTTTGTGATGTGTTGGACTGACATACTTCAGCTTGAGCTCCTGCTGCCTGCAGTAGAGGCGCTGTCCTTTGGGGCTGCCGATCTTGTCTCCGGCACCTTCTGGCAGTCGTCCTCTGCAATGTGAGCACTGTTCTCTGTACACAGTCGTCTTCCAGCCATCGTACCCCCTGCTGGTCAGCAGCGTGAAGAGTGCCTTTCTGTGTTGACTGTGGATTCTAGTCGGGCATACTGATGTGGCAATTTGATCCAATTCTTGATTGATGTCCTCTTGAGCCATGAATCCCACTTCTGAAACCAATGTAGCTTGGTTGGTGTGAAGGACACTCGTCCAGACATGCTTAAGTTGATCGCAATCCATACGAGCTTTGCAGTCAGCTGTGGCACATCAGACTGATTCCTACACAGGAGGAACAAATTACGTGTAACATAACATTTACCCATAATTCCCCCCGATTAGACCCAACCAATCACAGCTAGTACAAGCATGTCACCATGACAATACAATGTCTCTGATGAGTACCAACGCTTATGTATTTAGAGAATAAATAGATTAAAAAAAAATGTTTTTTTACAAAGAGCACCAAGAGGGGCGCCGCGGAGGCGCACATGGTGGAACAGCAGCTGTAGCAGCAGGGCGGGCGTGATTCTGGCATGTGCCCTTTGCTGCATGTCATCCTCTCTCTCTCTCTCTCTCTCTCTCTGCCCTATCCTTCCTGTCTGTCTCTCTATTATACCTATCATAATAAAGCAGAAATGCCCACCGAAACCCAACACCCCCACCCAAAAAATAGAGCACTTAGAAAGGAGGAACAACGTAGGTGCAGCGAAGAATGGCGAGAAATAAGTGTAAACAAACAACAATGTAACGGTAACAATTGAGAGGCAGGCAAAGCTGAGGAATAAATTTACAAGGAGCTCTGTTAAAGCCGTCAGCATCATTACAGAACTCTCACTTATACTGTCAAAAGATGACATCAGAGGAGGTTGAAGGTCAGGCAGATTGATACCAGCAACATCGGTGGGATACGTCAAGCCTAGACAAATTTTCCCAGCTGACTTCAACGATTAAACTATTTCAGTATATCACCAAGTCAGCACAAACCCACTCTGATTTGTCTCCCGGAGAGGCAGGGAAGCTTGCCTATCACTACGTGGTGCTGTGCCACAAAAAATTCCACCCAGCTGCAAATAAAAAGAAGTTGTCACCTCTGAGTGGTTCTCAGTAATCCTCCGAGAAAGCCTTGCCCCAGAAAGCAGTCAGTGTAAATTCACGCTGCAAAATTTTACCGAAAGTGTGACTAAGGCATAAGATTGGACAGGGAGAAATTAGGAATTAAGATGAAACAGGAGCGACTACCATTCTTAGATCAGACAGAGTAGTGATATGCTTTATTCTGCCATGGGGAACAGTATGCATGAATGCCTCCATATTCTGTATTCCTGTGCCAACTACTGTTGCCATTTTTTGTCTGACTGGAACATCGGGGAGCAAAGACAGAGTGAGTCCCTCCGGTTGGATGAAAGACTTACACTTTGTGTAGACTTTATGAAAAATTTTGTAGGGTATAAAAAGAAATCTTATCATTATGTTCAGACATATGGCAAAGGCATAGTTATGCTTTCAGTCCAAGCCCACTGCCCCATCAGCTTCCTATTATGTGATGCCTGAATGAGGAAAAAGTCCAGAAAAAAAATCTATTCATGACATTCATGAGATTGTCACCATTGCTTCTGGCTGCAATTCCACTGAATATGCAGGCTGGTTTCACAATGGCTGGGATACAGCCTGACTACATTTTGGAAAATAAACATTGACAGGGACCACGTAAAATTTTTAGCTGAGCTTGGCCCCAACTTGGACTACCAACCTGATGTTTACCTTATCTGCTACTTTTCAGTGATACCACTCTCACTGAAACGCTTGAATCGCCAGGCAGAATAAGCGACACAATGCACAGTAACAGTATGCAGAGAAAAGTATGGAAATGGAAATAAAAAGGTCAAAAATTCTCCTGTGTCATCAGATGATGAGTGCATTTATTCGCTTGTTGATTTTTTCAAATTTTGACCACAAATTGACAGGTGGAATATGGTGCTGAAAAGAGATATTCTATATATGCAGCATAAATCCATTCTAACATACAAAAACAACTGATCTGTTTCATCATCTCAGTGTAATTGGATGAGATTATCATTTTCAAATTGTTTGACCCTCATCACCTTGAGAAACGTGTGTTTTTGGAGTAGAATTCCCTAATGGGGTCTTCACTGTCTGTATGCATGTCACGTTTTTTTCTCTGATTGATGAAAATGCCACTGAGAATGAAAAGATGCCGCCTGTTCAGCGTTCGATTGAGTTCCCGTCCTCACGCTCTCACATATCCTGTAACTCATGCTCTAAATATAGAAGATACAGTTAAAATATGTATATTGTGGCTGTACACAAAATAGAGAGCTTGGAAGAAAAAAAAACAAAAAACAAAACACTCCTCACCTGCAGCCGATCTTCCCAAATAAAGTTTGTAGCTGTGATCGTAGCCATGCGAGCCCAGGGTGCAGTCTTTTCCTTCTATATATATCTCTGAAAGCAATAGCTTGGGCAGTTATGTTTACCTCCGCCTCGCTGATTAGACTCCCGTGTATGCAAGTGCGTTGTTAAAACTGTAAATTTAAAGACATCTAGTGTAATCACACAATGATGACGTGGATCACTTTTAAATGTCGATTTAAACCCTTATGATTGCTTCAATTCCAAATATTTTATTCTTTGTAGGCTAATCTAATAAAAGCATCAGTTCAATGTAAATTCATTGTTGTGACAATAAAACTGGGAGAGTTCACAATATGGCTATTACTGATATACTTTGACATAATTTGGGCACTTAAGGTACATATAGTAATTTTTGTCATGATGATGCAAAATTGTGCAATCCAAAAAGTTCTAGAATTAGAGTTTCTATTTCTATAAGTCTGTGGGTTATCATACGTCACACTCTATTACCTGTCATACTGTGTTTCCTCTCTTCAAAACTCAAAACACACACCACCCCCCAACCCCCCGTCTCTCTCTCGCTCTCTCTCTCTCTCTCGTCTGTGCACATTTTTTTCTAGAATTGCAGGTTGCATTCAGAACCTCCGTCCTGCAGACATGAATATATTTCATCAAACTTGAGTAAGTATAATATTTTCTATTTTCTCCCCTAGATAAACCCTCCACTCCGCAATCACAGTCAACAAGTCCTCCATTATGATTTTCAGGCACCGATCCTTCATCTCCTGTAAGATTTGTCAAAGATAAAGAGTGGGCAGACAGCAAAGTGATATAAATGGGGCACAGCTCTACCGTGCATATGGGCGTAACTTTTAACAACATCACGCACGGTCATTTTGTAACCTGGAGAGCATTTCAAATTTGCCCAACAAATGACACGAACAGAGGACCGGCAGGATGAAAGTCTCTCCAAATCCCAAATGTTTTTCAGTGATTTTCAAGGAGTAATCCTTATTTTTGAGAATCATCCAGCAGGATATAGTAAAAAGTAGACATACATGCAGATCGAATCTAATGTATGCGCCAAAATCTACGGCATCCCAATTCTCAGTCTCGTAATAATGAGATTGAGAACACATTTTGAGGGAATATTATTGGGTAGGAAAGTACTTGTTGATCTTCAGTTGATCCTCAGGTGCTCTTCATCTTAACGTTGTTTGCAGGTGGATCTCTGTCATCTCATTTAAATCACACTGATCCTTCTATCAGAGTACAACACATCTCCTCATAATTACAGCCTATAGGAGAATGTCAAGCGCTTGTCTTGTCTGAGGCGCCTACTCTTACTTTTTGGTGGAACAATTTATCCAAAACAAGAGGCACACCACAGGCAACATCTGGGGAAAAGCTGCTTTATTCAGCTGTTATCATTATTATGAATCATTTTGCTAGAACTTGTCAGAAAGCAGTGACAGCTGACACCTGGTCCTGCTAGCTCCTCATTTAATGACTTTAGCTGCTTCGTTTTGGGCAAGATACCATCAAGCAGTTGTTACGTTTGTTAAGAATACCCGCGCCTACACTTTCACTTTTATTTGGTTCGTACACCTCGTAGATTTTTTACAGCGTAGATAATATCAGCTGATGTAGTGTGAAGTCATGTTGGACATTGGTGCCGTGTTTAAGATAGATAGCAAAAGTAGAAATTTCACTTTAATTCCTCTTTCGTTACGTGGACATCGTTATGTTAATCCTTGCATGATCTTTTTTTTGTTGTTATTTTTGCAACAATGGCGTCACAGCATGCGACAACTAGAGTAGGAGGAGTTTGCCAGTAAACAGAAGGCGTCATAAATCCAGTTACTCATTGAGATAGAGAGTCACGTCTCTGTGGCTTGATCGTAACAAGTCGGTATGAATATTTCTTTTGTCTCTCATTATGTTGAGATTCACAAATAAACTAATGAAAAACTAATACAATTTTGGATGAAGGACCAGTTTCCTGACTCAGAAGAAACATCCGATAGGGGGATGGGGACAGGAGCTGATATTAGGTTTATTAGCCATTAGTAAGACGTCTGGGTGTGGTGAGTTGCACACAATCAGGCTCTTCTTGTCAGTACAGTGGTGGACAGGGACCGCGTGCTTCGTCTTCAGTACGCCATCGTGGAAAATCCATTCTCACAGAGGTATGGTGTCATCCATGTCAATTTTCATGACATGGATGTGATAATTCCCGAGAAAATTCTCCAAACTGCTTGCACAAATGCAATTAAAGCAAACCTGAATCTACTGA
>OMNV01021612.1:2403-22000 GCA_900303265.1 Brotula barbata | reverse complement strand
TTTGAAGTGGGAGCCGCCGCGCAGCCTTTACTTACCTCGGACCCCGCTTGTCTCGTTTGAATAATTACACAGCTCCCTCCTGGTAATTGTCATCCTCGGAGCCATCGACGTTTTGATGGAACGAAAAAAAGGGAGGAAGAGAAAAAAAGGAGCAGGATAATAACAGTGCGGCGGCCCGGGTTGTGGTCGCTTTGGTGATTTCCGTCTTTCATGAGACTCAGAGAGAGCCTGGATGTGGACTGACACCGTTCTGTGTGTGTGTGTGTGTTTTCCTCTGTCTGCAAAGGTTACGGGGATTGGATGAAAAGCTGAGGATTGATTTGTGAGCGCGCGCGGCCTTCGAGACGCTCATAAATATTGGCCTTCTTAGTTTGTGGTGTGTCTCCGTATTCATGTGTGAAGATGAAAGCCTCGGTCTGATGGATTTAGCAGATCCCAGTGAGGGAGTGGGTGCTGTGGGTGACTCCTCGTGTGCCCCCGCTGTCTGTACGGGCAGACCACAATCCAAACAGCCCAGCTGGGGGGTCCGCGTCAGTCCTGAAGTCCTGAACTTTGAGGGTGAAGTCATGTGCTCTCTCCAGGTTCAGGTTCATCTGTGTAAATGTTAGTGTACCTGTGAGTTCCCTGTTCCACTTTACCTGAGAATGGCACAGAAAGATGAGACGTTACCTGACTGTGCAAGCTAACGAGTTCTGTTGAAGTCATCGAACGAGCGCACAAGCACAGCCTTACAGAATAGCCACGAGCATATACTCGATAAGTAGCATATAGCTACTGTAGGTAACATTTTGACTTTTCTCCTCAAAATATTACAACTTTACGCACATAACACATTAGATTTCTCTTAACGCTTTAAAATTTTCAACTTATTTCTCCAAATCTTAACTTTTTTTCTCCAAATCTTAAAAATGTACTTTATTTTAACATGGTGTTAAAATATTACAGGTTTATGTTTTAGTGAAGATTCTTCTTCATTCAGCAGCAAAAACTAGACTGAAAACAAAACCACAACACCTATTTGTGTGGTGTGTGTCCTTAATTTCCTTCCGTCATTTGAGGAGATCGCGTACACCGCTCCTGCCACAGCTCACCAAATTTGTCCTCTGGTTTTCGCCACTTCCTGAAATGCCAAATTAGCTCAGAAACCCGCCTGCCACCTCACAAACGGATGCTAACGATGCCTGAATTTTTCTAATTTCTCCTAATCAGGAGATGAAAAGCTGCTTACAGTTTACTCAGGCACCTAAATGTCTCAGTCACAGCACTTTATTTGACGTCACTGCAATACACATGAATAAGTATTCAGTGTTGTGTATGCAAATGTAGTGATAGAGCCATGCAGAGAACTCTGATGGTTGTTATTGGACAGTTTACAGGAAGCATAGTTTAGGAGTGGTATGCATTCCATGTAACAATGCAGTAGAATTCTGCACAAAAAATGATCATCTGCTTACATTACAGTACCGCCAACATTCCTAACATTCCTCTGAGTCACCGGTTTCACACAAAGGTAATTTACCCAGACTGTTATTTTACCCAAAATGTAATGAGGATATGAACAGGACATGATTGATTAATCATCGTCTGGTGCCATGACCTCTTTCTGTGGAGCGCGACACACCTTAATGCCACGATTGTTTTCTTTTACGCTGGATTTATGGGTCTTTATTCTTCCTCAAGCGTAAATATGGCCACCATGTTAAAGAATACACAGACACAGGAACCACTAAAGATGATAAATAGGAAAGATTAAAACAGCATTGGCAGAAAAACAGCAACAACAACAACGATAATGATAATAACAATGAAAAGAATAAAAGGAAGAATACGATTTCTAGCTTAAATTTGAAAATGTTGATCATTATTATATTATATTAATTGAATATAATACTGGAAAATATCAAGATTCAATCAGTCTTTAAGCATTCATTATTCATAAGCATTGTTCAGTGAAAAATAAAATGATGACCTCTGACTGCGTTGTAAGCGTTTGGCTGAAGTACACGCTCTGATGAAACAATCGGTGAAATGCAGATGTGATTTGTCATTGGCATTTGCGGTTACCATCTTGGGTGAGTTTGGCAGTTGTAGGTCAGGCCACTGAAAGTTTTGATTTATGATAAGTCAACAGCTCTGCAGTAAGCATGTTTAAGGGGCTAAGATTTGTTTGATGTCAACAGTCGTTCTGGAATAGGGGACATCTTTATTCCCCGCTGGAAATAAGGGACCAGAACCTCTAAATCTGGAGTTTGAGTATTGAACGGTGAACAGAGAGCTGAGCCAAAGCAGAGGTTCTAAATGAACCGGTCCACCTACGTTCCAACTCCGATGATTTATGAGTCTGACAGTGGGATCGGTTTGGATGCTTGCATGTGTGTTTGGCAGAGGTTGGTGCATTTTGCTGCAGGCGAGGTGGCACTCGGACACAGCTGGGTCTAATTGCCACATCTGCAGCGAGATAGGCCAGGCAGGAAGAACTGTTGGACAGAAACTCCTGAGGGGAGTCTGAGGAGTTTGGACATTGGCCACAGAAGCACAGAAGCTGAAGTGTTAGTTCAGTTTGCGTAGTTGATACTGCATGAATCAGAGAGGGGTGAGCGAAAGTCACAGCCCAGTGGTACAGACAGAGGGCCAAGGGAGAGCTGAAAAACCGCACAAGAGGGATGGAGTACACAAGCTAAAAGACAGAAGACGGCGATAATGCAGGTTGGGACTGTGTCAGGCGGTTGAATGTGTGAATACGGGACAGATCCAGCTGAGGTGGGTCCGATATCCGATATCTGGTGTTCCAGGCACGTCAAACTAGAAGGAGACCAGGGGGCAGACCCAGAACAGATCCCACCTAGCACCTGGAAAGTCTTCACATTTGTCTCCTCCGATCCGAGATGCTTGTTTGCTCGGTGTTTACTCAAGAACGGAACCCCTTCAGAATGAGTTCCTTCATCCAGAATCTTTATTTGTTCTTCGACATCTTATTACCCGGCCACGTGATGCTAAACGGTCTTCCTCACGCCTGTCCCCTCTGTTTTCACAGACTGACCTGAGCCAGAAGTTGTCAATATTGAGCAAGCTGTGTTTTGCCATCGGTGGGGCACCCAAGGAGGTGGCTGCGAGCGCCACGGCCTTCTTCCTGCAGATCTACCTGCTCAATGTGGCTCAGGTACCGTGTTTGAGAGGAACCACAGTAAGTAAGTGTTTCAGGGCTCCTGCGGACGGGTGATTTTAACTCCGGTCTGTCCCTGTTCTGCCCCACAGATCAATGCTTTCCAGGCGTCCTTGGTGCTGTTCATCGGTAAAGCCTGGGGGGCAGCGACCGACCCCATGGTTGGGTTCTTCATCACAAAGAGCAGATGGACCAAGATTGGCAGACTCATGCCCTGGTGAGTTTCCTGAACCACAACATACAGTAAATTGTACTAACGCTGTTGTTTTCCTTCCAGCATTGAATTATATCACACAAAAAATTCAAAAAGTTACAGTTCAGCCTGAAGGGATCCGGTACGAGTTTTAAACGGTAAAAGATCACCATAAACAGACAGAAAAGGATAGACCGTTCACTGAGAGGCACTGTAGCACTAGGCACAGGAAGGGGGGTAGTAACTGTCCTTACAAACCACAAAACAAGGTATCGAGCTGATAAATTTGAGGCGTCCTCAGTTTTTTGCCCGCTAATTCAAGACGTACTACACGCTCGCCACTGTGACAGTTTCATATTTATTAGTACAAGAGGAAGGATGGGCTGAAACAGGCACGTCTACTGAGATTCAAGGAACAATGTAGGCAGCACCCAGATAAGGAGCATTTAGGATCAAATAAATCTCTTCCATGTGACGTGTGTGGACAGTTTAAAAGTAGGATAGTCCTTAAGTGGTTTTAACCACTAAAAGCAACAAAGTATAAATACTCAACGACTGTACTGCAGTTTTCAGTACAGAGACTGGAAGATGGGCATCAGATGTTGACGAAAACCTCAACAATGTTGTGACTCGTTAGGTTTTATTGGTTTGAATTAGTTTGACTTCTTCCTGTTTGTGATAGACTGACTGTAAATGAATGTGAAGTTGAATCAGAACACTACAAATAGGACTTAGTTTATTTATTTATTTTAGCGTGAATTTGTCTGTAGTAAGAGACTTTTACTTTCATTACTTACGTGCTGTTATTATCACAAAATATACAAAACAATAAAAAGAACATTTCCTTTTACTCAGGCGTGTTTTATGATCGGTCATTTTTACTAAATAAAATATCAACTCGGAGGCACCGGATTAACTGCAGTGTAACAACAGAAAGAGAGGCCCCATTTATACCCAGTATTAAAATCAGCAAAGGGATTTACACCCAGACCTTGCGTCAACATGCACACTCTGCCTGCATTGTCGTCTGGATCTGGATCTAAGTGGCCTTTATCACGTTTCATCCCATCTTTTGTCCTGACTCAAAGGGGCGAAGAAGTTTATTCAATCTGGCTGTGATTGTGTTTCTCGGTGTCAATCAAAGTAATTGAGGTTGCGGTTCGTGGTACGTTTGCTCTCATGGTATACGGTGGTATTTTTTGGTAGTTTTTATCGTGCCCGGTGCTATATAGACTCAGTTTGTAGATTCCTATCAGTATCTAACGAGAATTTCAACAAAAGTGTCCATATTGTAGCTTTAGCATCTTATTATCCGGATGTTGAGATGGTGCAAATGAGGCCACATCTCTTCAGTAACATTTCACAGCAGCTAATTCTGGGAATCGGTCGACCCGTGCGAGGTGTTACTGCAGAAATGCAGCCTCACTGTAATTTGACTGACGGTTACGAAACATGTTTTGTTCTCGCTCTCGGAGACATAATTATGGTGGCTGCGTGCTGTCTTGTGTTTACACGGCCACTCCAAAAAACACTTTGCCTTCCAGTTTCAGTTGGTAAATTATTCTTAAGCCTGGGACTCGCCTGAGGTTTGAGTTCAATAAACAGCATTTCTTCCTTAATGACACATCCTGGCGCTCCCTCTGTACATTCAAGGTGAGGGCGTGGGCCAACAATGAGCCAGACAACAATGGATGAGGAAGTTCATCAGCATGCTTCTTGGAATAAATTCCCATCATGTCGCTCCGTGACATTTCGTTAAGTTCACTGTCGGACATGTTAGCGTGGCCTTGCGCTCCAAACTTTACCTTGAAGATACCTTTGCTTGTTTGTAGGCAAAGATGAATATTCAAAAACTGTTTTGTGTCTTCTCGGGACATGAAGAATGATTTGTTTAACCATTAACTTAGCGCTAACTGCTTTATAACTGCATTAAATTAAGCCACCACTGGGGGCAGCATTCCTGTGACATTTTGGCTCTTTATATAATGATTTACTTTGATCAACGCGGACTTGACTTTTGTGAGAGAGTTGGCTAATATGTACTGCTTTGTTTCATGCTGAGCTCAGCTACGCCTCCTGGTGGAAAGTCTGCTGCGAACATGGCTCAAATCTTTTGACGAAAAGCTTCATGTGTATAACCTGACTTTGAATTTTCTGTTAAAAATACACAAATTCCTGGTCGAGGAAACATCAGATTTTTACGACAATTCATTTTTGTCATTTTTTGGCTCGCTCACGTCAAAATTATGGCAGAATTGCAATTGAAAATTTCACAGCACGTCATGAAAACATTTGGTTTGCTTGCCGCTCTGCGACCAAAGTGACCTCAAAGGGTTAACGTGGAATGTATTGAACAGAAAAGTGTGTAAAGATGATTGATGGTTCACTTGGTGGGTGTAGATGCTGTGGATCACACAACGGTCTTATCACCACGCCATTAGTCTCCAATTTAGAGGCTGCTGTGTGTGTGCGTGCGTGCCTGGGTCTATACAATGTAAATATATACATGAAAATGTGTGTGTGTTGTGAACATAACACGTTTGCATGACAGGGTTCACTCAGTGTAATTACACAGCCAGTATAGATTCCACACATGCTGACGGAGCCGGAGGGGGACCCGGTCCTCCGTGACCACACCCAGGAGCACGCAGATGCTGCCGATTGTCAAATCAGCCTCCGTTACCGCGGTAACGCTGCGTGGATGTGGTACAATATATACAGTAGAATGTTTTGCTGTATGAGAGAGTCAAGAGTCCTTCAGATTTCCATCTTTCGAAAGTCCCGTGGTTCCCGTCCTGCAGGAAGCCCGAACCCCCTCTTGTCTATCCTGATGTGCGGCCATTTGTTATCTTCACCCCGAGTTGTTTAGGATGCCGCCGTTTAACTTGCGACAGGCCTGCGGGGAGCTGCTGTGTTTATTATTCCGCCACGATAGGGATCCACCGCACTGATGGCCAGGGGGCCCTTTGAAAACAATCTGCAGGAGAGAGAAAGAGACAGTGACAGTGAGGACACACAGAGGAAACCGCATCGCACCCACTTGTTTAACTGAGCAAAATGATGTACACGCCCACCGTAAGTACCGCTGGACCGCTGAAACCACCCTAACAACACGGAGACCAACTCCAAAACAATCTCACCCACAGCTCCTCCAAACACCCCACGATCCCAGTCGCTGAGTTTGGGTACGGGACTGGTTGGGACGGGTGCGGGGCTGCGAGGTTCACGCTCTTGCCCTAAAGTAGAAAATGTGCAAGTTTGTCGTCTCATCTGTCCTCTACCTCCGTCCTCTTTGTCTGCCTCACCCCTCTCTGACCTTTGCATCTCCTGCGTACGGCTCTGTTTGATGGCCTGTTTATAAGTTTGTGCTGCTTGTATGTTAATCCGAGTGTCGCGTTCAATTGTCAGTTGGGTTTTGTAAAGTTTAGTTTTTCTTCCCCGGTCCTGCTTGCCAGTTGTGTTTTTGTTTTCTTCTGTTTTGCTGAAAGATATGCTGATAAAATGGTTAACAACACTAACTATCTCAGATAAAACCGTCCTTGGGGGCGTCCTGGTTGCTCACATAAGGCAGGGACGCTGGTTCGAGTCCGACTTGTGTCCTTTTCTACATGTCCCCTCTCTCAGCCCTGTCCTTCCTGTCTACCCCTTTACTAATATAGCTTTTTGAATTTTTAATGTCTCAAAAGTGTATAACAACAAAGCCTTCATCTCCAGACGTGCTATGTCTCTCCATGATGTGTCTTTTCAAAATTAAAGCCCCATGAACTAACCAGAATCTCTGCTCTGTGTATTGAGACTTTCATTTTGTGACATTTTAACTTTTTTTTATTGTAATATTACAACTTTTATTCCTTACATTTTGGCTTTCTTTTGTATTTATTTTGAACAGTGGCCCTGATGCTCTGTTGTTACTGCCGCCGGCTCGGTTTCCACCTTGTATAAATTCTTGCTGAAGCACATTTTTGCCTTTAATCACAGTAAGGACGAACCCTCCTGCGTGCTGACTGCGTGACTGTTTCACCCCCAGACTCGGCCGTAATATGTGAATAATGTTAATTGAATGCGAGCTGAGCGTTGCATTCCGCGTGTACTTGCAGCAGCACACAAACAGATTCAAGTCTCACAAAAAAATGAAGCAGTGAGCAGAAATTTCCCTCAACGTGTTTCTGCTCTGACGCATCCGGGGGGGTTTTGACAGAAAACATCTGCACGTGAGCGTCGGTACCTTTGTTGCCTCTCTGAACAGTCATCTTACAGAACATTCTAACGGCCCCATTCACTGGCCTGGGGGGCCTTTCATTGCCCCCATGACCGGCCACTCAATACTGCAGCACCAGCGTTGTCGGCCCCCTTTGTTTGAGCAAACAATCAGGAGGAGGGGCAGTGACGGCGATGCTCGAATTGACCCTCCCTCCCTCTCTGCGCCTCGTTCTCCTCCTTTCTGCCTTTTCAATGAGCACCCCTCTCTTGTCAGTAAACACTGGCGGTCTTCGGAGGCCACCTCCAGTCTTTTATGTTCCGGACTCCGGCTCACCTCCTCTCCGGCTTCTGTTGAGAGTCCCTTTAGATGATTTTTGTTAGATCTGCGCAAAACTATGGCTGGTCCACAGTATTTCGTGATTTGGGATTTCAATTAAAAGGTCTTGTCGGAACCACGTGGAAGCATGGTACACAATACCAGGTACCTAAAACACTGTACAGAAACGCAGGCATTAGTCAAATATGTTCACCGTGACCTCAAAGTGTTATCCGATTGCATTGTAGCCTTAAAAGTTTGTATCCTGTCCTTGCTTGATTTAGTAAAACTGCCGTAGTGCTGCACTGGTGAGTCCTACTGACCAGTTTGTGTCCTGAATGGACGCGAGTACGATCTGGGTCAAGTCTACCGTACGTTCCGTCCTCCCTGGAAAGCAACAAAAGCGACAGAGGCAGGTTATGTAGGATACGGTTCGTGGTTTTTCCTCTAAAATGTTAAGGCAGTGACGTGATTGAAGAAGGATGCGGAGGATGGACGGTGGATGTTTACAGACCAGTCGTTCTGTTGATCCCCAATCCGCCTTTTTCCTGGTGCAGCTGCTCCCTTTCACCATAATGACACGTCCCGGTTGTTTACCTATGAATTATACATGACCAACATATCGCTGGGAGCCCTGAAAAATGCACCACGCAGCAAAATCCCTTCGCGCTGCGTCTACCGTACGCGCGGCCGGATCTTTAAGTGCTGTGCGGCTTGGGAGTATCGCGGCGTGTCCCAGCACGCCTGGACCGAGGACACATTCCGATCATGCTCACGAGGATGTAATGATTCAGGAGTCCACTCGGCCTCACCGTACTCCGGCCTGACTAAACACACACTCACGTTAATCTAACGGCAGCTTTGACTCGACAACTCTTAACGGATCCACGTTTGTGTTTTGCAGGATGGTGGGCTGCACTCCGTTCCTGGTGGTCTCCTATTTCTACCTCTGGTTTGTTCCCCCGTTCAGTAGCGGCAGGTTCGTCTGGTACCTGGCCTTCTACTGCCTCTATCAGACCTTGATCAACGTAAGTATCAAACCCTCACCGTCACATCCCCTTTATGTGGAGATTATGCCTTCTGAGTTGCCGTGTAGGCGCCTTTGATGACTTCTTACATTTTGCAAGATGGATAAATGTGCAGAACATCACACACGCTACAAGAGGGAAACAGAAGAGTTTATGATCTACAAAAAAACACAATTACATAATGTAAATAAACATGCAAACATTTTTAACATCAAAGTCCATTCCGCCGCTATTCGTCTCATCCTGGTCAGTATCTTTCCTCGACCCCCTGGGGTCCATCACCAGGGAAAAAAGCTCCCTGGGTAAGTCCCTGCAAGTACAAAGCCGTGAACCGTTACAGCGCTAGCAGCAGAATCTCCACCGCACCAGGTGACCGTTAGCGACACGTTCGGTTCGATGCGATGCTGAAACGGAGGCTTGGAGACCTCGGGCAGCTTCGCCCATCCCTTCGCCAAGTCTCCAGACTCTATTACAGAAACCAGCACGACCACCAGGGGGCAGCATTTCACAGAGCTGCGTTCGTTCGTTCCGTTGAATAAAACGGTTGATTTTTACACCCCCTGGTGGACAGGAAGTTTTAAACGCTCAAAATATAATACCTAAATCACGAGTTAAGAAGCTATAAATCCCTGGAGTACTCTGAACTTGTACGAAAATGACTTTTTTTTCAAATTGCAAGATTGACGCGCTCATGTCAAACGGATTGCGGCGTTTGGAGCTCAGGTTACATCGAGTTCAGGTTCACTTCGATTCGTAGAATGTGTAGATCGGAGGCCACGACTCTCCGCGTCGTTCTCTCCTTTTGTTCTCTGACCATTCATCCTTCGCTCTGCTCTGCTGGGAGGGAACCCGTGTAACATTCTGCAGTGCATGCACACCACTGCGGCCACACTGCGGTGAGCTGTAACTGCATGTCATTCTAACTACTTGATAAGTATATGGTCAGTCCTGCCAGGAAGCTCTTTCTGGGTAAATGCCGGTTGCCTCTTTTAGCCTTTCTTCATTGTCTCCCAACGTGTGTGTGTGAAGCGGGATAAGGCCAGCTGTTATCAACCAGAGGGTCACGGTGTGGCAGCCGGGGTTAGAATACAAAGATGCACCATCACCGTGGAGTCGGCTGATAAAAAGTTCCGCTTTGAATCCGTTTCTCGTTTTGCTTTCCGGTTGGAGTCCCGGCCGAGCGTGTTTGAAGTCTATAAACGTTTGCATGCAGTAAGGCCCATAAATGACATGCTGTATAGAAAGGGTGAACAAAAAAAAAAGAAAAGCAAAGTCCTTCACAGCCGCATTTATTTTGGTTGCGGCCGTGGATGCTCGGGTGCCCGCAGTGCTGACTGAGCCCTCGTGTAAATTACAAAGTGAAGGACGACGGCTCGGCTTATCCGTTCGCCTGTTCGGAGAAAACAGAGGCCTGAGGTCTGCCAACATGGGAACTGCAGAGATGGATGGTCATATATATACACACACACACACACACACACACACACACACACACACACCGCAGTATTATTTAGCTGCATTTTCACAGGGACATTCGCACAACCTGTTCACCTTACAGGACTCTGGTCCAAAGGATTGATGTGAACTCTTATTTTTCATTTTTCTCATCTTTGTATCTTGACACCACAATAAACAAGAATCTTCTTCTACTGTATTTTGATGTGAAATGAAGGTCGAACAAATGGGTACGATCTGTTTCAGGGTTGAGATGTGGCACTTGTTCAGCCCTGGTGGAGGTATTTGCATGTTTTTCCGTGTTTCCCTGCGTCTTGACGGTGTGGCCGGTCTCTGTTGCAGTGCTTCCACGTGCCTTACTCTGCTCTCACCATGTTCCTGAGCACGGACCAGAAGGAGCGAGACTCGGCCACTGCCTACCGTAAGTCATCCTCACGGCCCCGTTGGTCGTTTATTCAGACGACAAACGCCACCGCCGCCGTCGAATCGTGCGAGCTGATCGATTCTTTGCTTTCTTTGACGGCAGGCATGACCATGGAGGTGCTGGGGACGCTGGTGGGCGCCGCCATCCAGGGCCAGATCGTGGCCAAAGCTCACACTATGGAGCACTGCCCGACTCACAATGTGTCTGCAGGTTACCTTGGCAACAGCAGCGGGGCAGAAATCGTCAAGAGCCCGGCGTACACCCTGGACTTCCTGTCCCGCGCTGTAAGTGTCACCCGGTGTGAGTGAAGCAGACCACAGAGCCGGTCTGGAAATAACCCGGACCGTCTGTGATGCTGGGTTTTTCTTAACTTAGAGCTGCGGTGTTAGTTCACTTTCAGTAAATATCAGAAAAAAAGCAGCGGCGGATGAAAAGGGCGATTGTTGGGAATTAGCTTCAGTATTTACAGACGGACTGCAGGTTCTCCTCCCCCGCATTTTATACCGTCGGATCGAAGGGAGAGGCCGCCGTTTGATATCTGAGTCGACTCTGGGTCCGACCACAAAGAGGGGGCTCCTCCCTCACATACTGAGGGGTCTCCACAATCTGTTAGTCATTACACCTATTTATATCTCAACGCAAACACATGAGGCTGACGTGTTCAGTTAGTCAGACTTTAACTTATTTAGTTAATGGTTTATCCTTTTAGTTAGTGAAATTATTCCATATCTGTTTTGTTGCATTATTCCTCTGGTACTCTTGTTTTTCAGTTTTAATTTTGTTTTTATTTTATTTAGCTTGTTTCATTTTTATTTTACTTTGCCTGTTTCATTTTTGATTTTATTTTGCTTGTTTTATTTTTTTTTTTTTGTTGCTTGTTTTATTTTTATTTTATTTCGCTTGTTTTATTTTTGTTTTGTTTTGCTTGTTTTGTTTTTATTTCACTTGTTTTATTTTTTATTTAGCTTGTTTTTTTTAATTTTATATCTATATTAGTCTTTAATTTACGTGTAATTTTTTTATTTTATTGTACGTTGAATGTTTTTATTTTATTCTACTTTTTCTGCACTCATTGGATTCAGTGGTCTCCATGGTGCTGTGTTGTTTTGTTTGTTTGTGTCTCGTGTCCTCTTCTTCTGACACGTCTCCATCGTACATCATCTGCTCCCTGAACGCATTTCAAATCGCAGCCGAGATCCCGAAAGTGCCGTCTTTATTTCTACTTAGTGAATTAGACCGATGAACCTGCAGCAGAGCATGATGGGATACATTCATACCTTCATCTGAGTTTGTACAGATGAAAACAAAACACAAGCGAGATGACGCCGCTGTGAATCCATCACGGGACTTTTTAGGATCTAAACCGACCCGTGTTGGATTTGGTCGCACCACAGCTATTTGGGGTTCAAATGCGTCTTTTCCAGCGGAACCTGGGTGAACCCGAACGGGGCGACTCGCTCGCCGCGCCAAACCCTCCGTAGCCACCCGCTACATTCCTCCGTGGTTACTGGTGAGGGTGGCACACCGTCTGGGCACACTGAGCCAGGCCTCGGGAACGCAGCGTTTGATGTGAATAAATAATAATGAACCGCTGGGCCGAGCCGCGTGGAAAAATAGCAAACAAGCTTACGTTGTTTAAGGCAGAGCACTTCCTGCTGGGCGACTCTTATTTTAGACACAGATGGACTTGAGGTTTCTTCCTGTTTATGATTTCATTTGTAGTTAAATGTACACAAGAGGATTGTATACGGACGTAAACTCACTCTATGCGTCTCACACATGCAGTATGAAGTCTGCTGAGATTAGCTCATTTTCACCGAAGATGCCAACATGTATAATTCACGAAACGACACAATGCGGCGGAGCTTTCATGAGTTTCCTTTTTATGGCTTTTTTTAGTTATAAACACGTACGAATACACTTTTATCTTTTTTTTTTTGTTAAATCGGTTATTATCTTGCAATTTTTTGTACGTCAAGAGAATTCCTAGATTAGCTTGTTGCTAGCCCGTCGTTTTCAAATTGGCTGACAGCTAGCTACTCAGGCAGCTAGCTAAAGCTACGTGGGGCAATGCTAACATGAAAATATGATCATTTTATTCAAACGACCAGGATAATTAAAATAAACTTAACACTTATTAGTAACAAACTAACTAGCTAGTTATTCAGTTGTTTTCAAGCAGAGTGTTACAGAGCGAACAGACCTGTACTGGAACGAATAAGTGAGTAAATACAATGAAATAAATAATTTAATGAAATAAGTTAAAAAGAAAAAGGTGTCAAGCACGTCTTGTGCTTTCTGGCTGTTCTGTCCAATAAAGCAAAAAATAAATTCAAAAACAAAACTTGCTCGTAGAAATAACGAATATTTTAAAATGAATACGCAGCGAACTGCTGTAAAAACTGTATGTACAAATGTACACGTTACAGTACAAAAACTGTTCTTAGAAATGTACACGTTACAGTACTAAATCTGTACAAATGTACAGTTTACAGTACTAATGCTGTTTGTACAAATGTACACGTTACAGTACAAAAACTGTTCTTAGAAATGTACACGTTACAGTACTACAATCTGTACAAATGTACAGTTTACAGTACTAATGCTGTTTGTACAAATGTACACGTTACAGTACAAAAACTGTTCTTAGAAATGTACACGTTACAGTACTACAATCTGTACAAATGTACAGTTTACAGTACTAATGCTGTTTCTAGAAATGTACACGTTACAGTACTACAATCTGTACAAATGTACACGTTACAGTACTACAATCTGTACAAATGTACAGTTTACAGTACTAATGCTGTTTCTAGAAATGTACACGTTGCAGTACTACAAACTGTAGAAATGTACACGTTACAGTACTACAAACTGTTTGTAGAAATGTACACGTTACAGTATTACAAACTGTAGAAATGTACACGTTACAGTACTACGGTTTGTTGTTTGTCCTCCTGCAGAAGGAGGTGTACATGATCGCTGCTGGCATCATAGGAGGAGTCTTCCTCGTCTGCACCCTCATCATGTTCCTGGGAGTCAAGGAGAGAGATGGTGAGGACTGTGTGTGTGTGTGTGTGTGTGTGTGTGTGTGTGTGTGTGCTCTATTGGATTTAAACTGGTCAGATAATAATAAAATAACAAAATGTAACAAACAATATGAACAATAACTCTGAAGTAGATTCTGAAAAATATGAAATGAAGGAAAGATTTTGTACAGTTCGTCATTTTCACAATATTTATGATTTTAGTTTTTTTAAATGTTCTACGAAAATGTCGTGTCTCTGCTCCTCCTTGTGTCTCCTCTCCTCCTCCTCTGTCCTTGTGTCTCGTCTCCTCCTCTTATTCCTTGTCTCCCCTATCCTCCTCGTGTCTCCTCTTCATCCTTGTGTCATGTCTCCTCTCCTCCTTTTCTCCCCTCTCCCCCTCATGTCTCCTCTCCTCCTTGTGTCTCCTCATGTCTCCTCTCCGTCCTTGTGTCTCCTCTCCTTCCTTGTGTCACGTCTCCTGTCCTCCTTGTGTCTCCTCTCCGTCCTTGTGTCTCCTCTCCTCTTCGTGTCCCCTTTCCGTCCTTGTGTCTTGTCTAATCTCCTCCTTTTCTCCCCTCTCCCCCTCGTGTCCCCTCTCCTCCTTGTGTCTTACCGTGTCTCCTCTACTCCACGTGTTTGCTCTCCGTCCATGTGTCACGTCTCCTCTCCTCGTGTCTCCTCTCCGTCCTTGTGTCACGTCTCCTCTCCTCCTTGTCCCCTCTCCTGCTTGTGTCTTATCGCGTCTCCTCTCCGTCCATGTGTCACGTCTCCTCTCCTCCTCGTGTCTCCTCTCCGTCCTTGTGTCACGTCTCCTCTCCTCCTCGTGTCTCCTCTCCATCCTTGTGTCTCCTCTCCTCCTCGTGTCTCCTCTCCTCCACCTCGTGTCTCCTCCTCCTCCTTCTCCTTCTCCTCTGTCCTTGCCCAGTCCAGTAAGGTGAATCTTTAAGTGTCTCTCACTGCTTTGTTATCTGATCTCCTGCCTCGTTTAACCCTTTCAGACCTGTACACTCCAAAGACAGAGAAGCAGATCCCCTTTCACCAGGGCTTCATCCTGGTGATGAGACACGGGCCGTACCTCATCCTCACCGCCTCCTTCCTCTTCATCACCGTGGCCATCCAGGTACTCTCCCTGCTCTCTGCTGGAGTCTCTTCAGTTCTGACACTTCTGGATCCGATTTGTTCAATCATTGCACAGTCAAACCTTTATCTCTGGCCTATCTTGGTACATCGTCCTCCTCTTGTCTCGGAGGAGGTGTCGGGTGTCATCGCTGCAGGACACCGTCTGTCCGTCAGTGCTGAGCGTTCCAGACCTTTCTAACTCTCTCCGTGTTCTGATTTCCAGCTGGTGCAGAGCAACTTTGTCCTCTTCTGCACCTACGCGGCGGACCTGAGGCATCACTTCCAGTACATGGTGCTGACCATCCTGGTGAGTCAGACACAACACCAGTATTTCTATTTATCCATTTATTTGTACTAAATCATCATATAGCTGTACAAGGGTTGATTGATAAGTTCTGAGCCTGAAGATTTTGAAGTCAGCATCATTTCTTAGCTGTTTTTACACATTTGTTTACTCTTAGAGGCCATCCCGCACTCATGATTTGGCCCCTCGGACATTTTTCTAGTAGAGGAAAACAGTAAGAAAAGGGTAAAAAATAAATTAAAAAAAGATCATCGATACATGTGAAGACAAAATCAGGAAAAATAAAATAGAATTTAACAAAATAAAATGATATAAACTAAAATGAACAATAAATAAACTAATTAATGACATAAAAATAGACAAAACAATATTTAAAACAAATATAAAACATATTTAAAACTAGTAAAGTAATGAAATGATTTAAAAAAATAAGCATTATATGTAAAATGAGAATGGAAAACGAGTAATCGTCCCTTTGAATTAGAGCTTTCTACCCGGGGCTCAGAACTTATCAGTCAAATGAGTGTGTGAGAACCGTGCAGCCTGAATGACTGGATGCTCTGTGCTGCAGCTGTCTGCGGTGGTGAGCATCCCCCTGTGGCAGTGGTTCCTGCAGAGGTTCGGGAAGAAGACGGCGGCGTTTTGTGGCATCACGGTGAGTTGGCTTGGTTTTGGACGAACTCGGCGCAAGTAAAAAATCCAAAAGATGTCAAAAAAACATCAGGATGCATTCAGGGCAAAAGTCAGAGGGTATAATAACACCCAAAATATTTAAAAAAGTAATCAAATATGTCAAGGCTTAACAATGTAGAAGACTTCCTGTAATGGATTATGAAATGATGTCATTTTTAGGGGATTTTCTATGTGATACACAATTATTAATGGGTCCAATGTGACCCACTTAAAGTTATCCAAGGTCCTTGGAATAACGCTAACTAATAAATCTAACAGGGCTCGAGGGGTTGAAGGTGTTTCTTGTGGGAAAGTGAAAGTTCTGAGAGGGAGTGATGCATTTTGACCTCTTTGACCTTTGCAGTGGATCATGCCCTTCACCCTGATGTTGGTGTTCATCCCTAACGTGGTGGTGGCCTACGTTGTTGCCGTCTCCTCTGGACTCAGCGTGGCCGCGTCGCTCCTGCTGCCGTGGTAAGACTCGACGACTCAGCACGTCTGACCGAATCATCCATTTATGTCAGGATTTAACGTTTATCTCATGGAGACATGCTGGAGGTCACGCAGACCGCAAACAGGTGGCGGACTCTACAGGGGGACTCCATCTAGTGGTAGAACCCAAGAACTACCCCCCAAAAATGAGAAGAAGTATCATTTTAATAAGTATAATAAAGATAGTATTTATTTTAATACTAATAATTTCATATCAATACTACTACTACTAATAATAATAATAATAATTATTGTTGTTATCATAATGATTTAATGTTTTTATTAATTGATATAAAAATATGTAATTTAATAATAACGATAATAAATTAATAAACAATAATTTAAAAAATCAAATTCTTAAACAACAACAATAATAATAATAATAATAATCACAATAATAATAATAATATAATGTAATATAATATAATAATAGTATTGTTAATAATATTATTGTTTTAAAGATAATAATCATATATTTTATTTATGCATCTAATTTAAAGTTGCTCTCCAGATCATCAGCAATACAAAAAGCCATAAAGCAACACAGACAAACAAGAAATCAGGACATGGGACAAACCAGCCGCTAGAGAGGACGTAGATTGACAGATGTGGATTAGGGTGGACGGCCCCAGTAGCTCTGTGTGACAGGAAGTGTTTGTTGATTTAGATATGGAGGAGAGGTCGTGGAGGCGTTGTGGAAAGGAGCACCGATCTATCCTGACTCCTGTTCAAAGCTTGTTTGCGCAGCACTTTGCTAGTCAGTGCTGCTTGTATTGTTTTAGATTAGATGAAATCATTTTTTGTGGATTATTTTTCGTCACGTCTGCTTTATTGCAACAGGCAGATTATAGAGGGAATGACACTGGCCGGAATCGAACCCGTGCCGCCGCTCTGCTGTACGTGCTGCGATTGCGTAACTGTGGTTCGTTCACCCGGTCACCGCGTGGTCAAGGCCGTGATGTCATCACCACCAATGAGTATCTGTGCGGTCACACATCCGTCACTATACCAAGGCCTCGTCCCGTCCTGCTCCGGTTTCCGGTCTCTCCACTCGCCGCCCGTCCCCTCCCTCCCAACCCAAATTACAGGGGTCTCCCGGGGGTGTGTGTTTATTTTGGAAGGGCCCATTGTTTATCCTGGATGTGGGCTGAGGCTGAAGCTCATCATCTAATCATGTTATTTGCTCTAATTTCAAGTAGACCTTACATCATCAGCCGGTGCCATCTTGATGATTCAAGTGATGTGACCAGCGACTCAGGCACATGAGTACAGCAGAGCATTCATCACGTGTGTGTGTGTGTGTGTGTGTGTGTGTGTGTGTGTCTCAGGTCGATGCTGCCGGATGTGGTGGATGACTTCAGGCTGGCCAACCCCCATTCTAAAGGACACGAGGCCATCTTCTACTCCTTCTACGTCTTCTTCACTAAGTTTGCAGCCGGAATCTCCCTGGGAGTGTCCACCCTCTGCCTGGAGTGAGTCTGCGATCAATCAATCAATCAATCAGTCAATCAATCAAATGGATTTATTTGTACAACACTCAAAGTGCTTAGCAGAGAGTTTAGATTGACAACAAACAGGATTAGTCACAAAAATATGGAATTAGAGACCACGAAGAGCACTGAGGCGGACCGAAGTGTGTGACGATGTAGAACAATCAAGGAAATGACATGAAAAAATACAAAATAAAAGAATAAGTATGTAAATAAATCAATCAATCAATCAATCAATTAATCCTAGATAAAATCATAAAAAAACAATAAGACTATATAAAAACAAAATATCATTTTTTTTAAATAATATAAAACATAAGTAATGAAAAACTTTTGAGTCATAATTTTAAATAAAATATAATTTATCTTGATCTCACGCACACACAGACACACACACACGCGCTGATTGTTGATTGAGTCTGTGCGCTGCACGTGGTTTCGTACCTGCACTCATTACTGTGTCAAAAACCCATTAACCCCAGACTGCATTCATAATTCATCCCGTCAGAGGTGTCAGGTGTCTCCAGCTGCAGCCTGCACGCTCTGCAACGTCAGGCAGCCTCAACATCGATTTACCCTAACCAGAGCGTAACCGTCCGTGTGTCTTGTCTGTCTGTGTGTGTGTGTGCGTGCGTGCAGGTTTGCAGGGTACAACACGGGGGCCTGCAAACAGCCTGCCGCTGTGGTGAACACGCTGAAGCTGCTGATCGGCGCCGCTCCCGTGGCCTTCATCATCACCGGCTTGGCGATCCTGCTCCTCTATCCCATCAACGAAGACGTACGGCTCAGGAACCAACTCTGCCTGGAGGAACTACGGTACGCAAAGACACGTTTCACCTCCAGACCACGCCTCGCGGTCGCGATCGTGGCGTTCGTCGAGGGTCAGCTTGGCTCTAATGTATGCAGGATCAATATTATACAACTACGGCCGGGTTCATGGAGGCTTTCACGATTGTCAGCGGGAATCAACGTCTGCTTCTGGGAGCAGTCGATTAACAGGAAATGGATCAATGTAGACACGGAGGAATTACCTCGGATTAACTTTAGGTTTAGGAAATAAATAGACTAACTGGGTAAAAGTACAAAGATTTGTCAGAAGTAGAGTTGATCCTGAACCGGGTAGAAGTAGAACCGTGGACGTAAAAGTAGACCAACTGAGAAGAAACAGAAGTGTGATTAGGAGTGAAATAAAATAAAATGATGACAGAAGAAGAAACTTTGTGTAGAAGTTGAAGTCATAGCAGTGACGCAAACACTTACAATCATCAAATAGTATAAAAATAATCCAGATTTTGCAGATGAATTTACACATATTATTACACATTTCCTGTTGTTTCCAGTATCTAACACACACTCCATCTAATATTGTTGACAGGAAACAAGGGAGCGTCTCAAAGACGACGGACGACCCGAGTAACGTCGTGTGACCTGGAGCCGCCTCACAGCGCTGCGTATTCCAGCCTCCCGCTGGAATGTTGATTAGTGTATATTACACTGACAAATGTTCCCTTACTGTATAGTCTTGAATATATATATATATATATATAGATACAAATATATGAAAAACGACTTAATTTATATAATTGAATGTACATCATTATTTGCTGTTTCTGTCTCTACAACGCTGTTATTTATTTATGATACACGATTACGATGGCTTGATGAGATGAATTGAATAAATTGTTGTAGAGGCTGGTGGGTAGAATTACTAC
>OMNV01021600.1:11390-29554 GCA_900303265.1 Brotula barbata | reverse complement strand
CCAACTTCCCCTGCAATTATCAACTTACCCGTCCTCCCCCCTACACACACACCCTCCCCGTCCCCTGAGAGACCCAAGCTGCCGTACCCATCAACAACTCATTCAGGCCTTAACAAAGCAGCACCACGCCTACCTCCCCTCCCACCTCCCCACGAACACACTTCAGACACACACACACACACACATAATTGATGCTGATTGCTTTGTAGATTAATTCCTACACAAGAATGAGTTACCACAAAGCAAATTTCAAAATCTACCATCCCACAAAGAGTTTTTTTAGTCTTTGCTGATATTTCTCTGTTTCACTTTGTGGATCCGGGTCCTATCAGAGCTCTGGTAAAGGGACAAGCTGTTTTAATAGACTCGTCGCACCCGTAACAGAAGGCGAGCTTTTCATATGGTAACACATGCAGTTTCCTGTCCCCGTTCCAGGGAGGTCGGCCCGTGTAATGTATGTGGCCGCCGTGTGTTGTGCCACGCGCTCCATCTTCTCACAACGATCATGGCCCGGGGCTATTGTCTCACCTCGAGCCCCCTTAATGTGCAGCGCTCGCTGTGTGTGTGCGTGTGAGCGTGTTTGTTCTCTAAGCCGTCAGTAATAAGGTTGGCCATGGTGCATCAGAGATAAGGCATTAGGCTGTTGACCTCTGACCTTTACCTCTGTTTAATACGGAAAATGTTCACTAACACCCAGGAGAGTCCATGTTTAAGAGGCACAGACAGCTTAATGAAATTGGCACGTGTGTGTGTGTGTGTCTGCATGTGCATCTTTTCAATGGTAATTAAGTCAGTGTTATGAAAGGATAGATTGAGGAGTGATTTGTTGCTTCCTGAATTAATTAATAATTGCGGTGATTGACTCTCTCTCTCTCTGCATCTGTAAAAAGCCCAAACATGGTTATTGTTTTTTTTTGTCAGGCCTCCATAATTAAATTTGACTAAATTCTGAATCTGGTTGTTGCCAAGGGGACTCGTACGCAGTTACGTGTGCTTGTGTGTGTAAAACATGGAGAATTTATGCCTGAGTTTAGTTTATGTAGTAAAACTTTTGCCATAACTGCTGTGATTTCATCCCGTTTTTCAAACTTGCAGTGTTGCGTTCCTAGGTGATGTTTCCCTCTCAGTGATTTGACTTCTTCACTTTGTTTATGTCCTTAAGAGTTGTGTGTGTAAAGTAGTTTAGTAGGATTTGTCGGGGACATTGAAGCCAGAGACATTCTCTAACGTCTCCTCCACTCCATTAGGCTGTAAGTGGAGGCGGAAGTGTATCAGATGTGTGTGCGTAGGTGTATGTGTGTGTTTCTTGTGCGTGGAGTGTCACTTTGGCTGTATTGGGGTCAGGTTGGGAAATATAGAAGCTTCCAGGCACTCAGCACGTAATTGAAAATCTATTTCGCTCAAAGTGAGGAGAGGGAACGAAGCAGTCGAGAACAAATGAAAGAAGGAAGAAAGAAGTATAGGAGGTAGGGGAGGAGGGGAAGAGTATACGGCGGAAAGCTGCAGGAAACAGAGAGAGGAGGAGGGAATGAGATTATTTAAAAAGGTGGAGTGTGCGACAGTGGAGGAGATTGAGGAGGTGAGGGAAGGACAATAACGGGCTTCATTGGTGTCCTAAGTGGATACAAATAAAGGAGACGGCCGAGAACAGTTCCTTTGTCTGTCAGAATAAAGTCTTCTTATATGTATTATCCAGTCCTTACTGATATCTGTGTGTGTGTGTCGCACTGTATCTGTCATTGTTCAACTGACTCCATGTGCAAACAACCAAAAAAACAAACAAACCTATGAACAGGCCGACATGGATGCATGGATGGATGGATGGATGGACGGACACATTTTTAACTTTATCATTTTGTCTTGTTTGAAATGACTTTTGGATTATTATAATAACAATACAATATACTGTATATGGCCAGTAATCAGTACACTCTATGTTTCTTGAATCATTTTGAGTGGTAGGTTCATTGATATATTAATAGACAATAAAAGAAAGTGTTAATATATTGAGTAAATAATAATTAGAACAATAATAAATCTCATTTTCAGATATTGTTATTTAGTGGCGTTAAAACATTGTTTAATTACACTCAAATTATACCTAATGAAAGATTTTAAAGGAAAGAATAAAAGAGACACATGTGTTATTAATTTACCACCACATTATAAAAATAACTTATCAAGCTGTTTCTAAATTATTAGACGACTTGAAACTCAAGACAAGACGAGAGAGATGAGCACAGCGGCTGCAGTCATATTCTGTCAACTTGTGATGGATTGCAATGAAAAAATAATCATGGTTATCGATTTAATCGCAATTAATGATAATTTAATCAAGTTAATTTGACAGCCCCATTATTATTTTTAGTGTCATTGATTGTGTACACGGATTAAAGTCATAGTTATATTATTGGCTTTGTTTTATTATTCCTGTATGTTTAAACAGGCTGTACTCACTTTGTTCTTCCCATTCCTCAGTTATTTAAAGTTTCCACAAACCTACATTCTTCCAGATCTATTAAAACACTTAAAATGCAGCATAGACCTGTTATTAGCATATCTTGCACTTCACTGTATTGGATTTGCGCAGTGTCACTCACTAAAACAGGTGCTGTGTTTTACTGGTGTAGGTCCTGGGGGCTTTGTGCCACCCTGCTGAACATCTCAGGGGTGTCTTGTTTCAGCAGGTGAGACTTTAATTTTGTTGTGCTAGCAGAGCTTTTTGGGTGCAAATGACAGAAGAAAAGCTCACGGGGTTGTATTGCTATTAGAGCAGCTGTGAAATTGTCACCACTGTGACACCTACACCAGTTAAGTGTTCCTCATAAAGGATGCCCGCATGTGTTCTAACAAAGAGCGAATTGGTGAATGTTTTTATCTATGCTGATAGTTGTGGATCAAGTTCATATGATGATCAGGTGTTTTTTTGGATGACTTGTATACAGCCCTAGGCACCGTGATCAGATTTTGGGCCTTTTTTGTCGAGAAAAAAGATGAAAGATGAAAACAAAACGTAAGCCTCTGACGTTTGCAGTGAGTGACAGATGGAGTCTTGCTGATTGACTCGTACATTACCTTTAGCGCTAAACAATCAGAGAGGACATATTCTATTGTATTTCATTATTCAGTATTTCGATATCATGGTGATGTCCTTGTGTTTTCTTTGTGGATCTCCACTCTGTTATATTTTATATATTTTGTGGGTGGCCCAAAGACAATTTTCCAACTTGTTGGACAATACAGTTCTATTCTATTCTATTCTATTCTGTTCTGTTCTGTTCTATTCTATTCAGTATTACAAACAAAAGGAAGTGTGTATACATCTGTTCACATCCTTGTCTCTGTGTGTGTTAAATGTATTGGTAAAGGTCAATATTACGTACTGTGTCTCGAAGAGCTTCACTGGCCAACAACAGCCAGCATTCTCACACAAGCCCAAATTCTCCAGGAAAAACATGAAATAAAAATAAAGAGGCAATTCTAAGGTCAACCCCTCCCTGCGTGTCTGATGGTGGTGGGCAAAAGGAGCCATGGGTGGGAAAGCAGCCAGTTACAAATAAAAAAGAAGTGAAAAATCCACAATAGCAATGTAATAATTTGCGACTGATTTAGCGAAGAATGCTTACAGTACACTAATAATCCAGTCCATATCTAAAGCACGAACCTAATAAGAGTTTAGGAGTTGGACTAGCGAAGAATCCAGGACATTTAGCCCAGTTGGAATCGCCCATGAGTTTGTGTGTGGAAAGGAATTAGAGAAAGATAGATAGATGTGAAGAGAGAGAGTGTGTGTGTAAGTGTGTGTGCTCGATGTGCCCTAGGCCTCTTCATCTCATCAGTAGAAATCTATTCTGCCCAGACTCATCCAATAAGGTGCTAATGATACTCCACTCTAATATTGGGGCCGTCCAAATTGAACACATTTAAACTTTAATGCAAGTCAAGTCCTGGGGAGAATGTAATGCTCACCACTTAGGAGGTGTGTGTGTGCATGTGCGTGTGCTTGCGCATTCTGTGTAATGTAAAGCATTTCAAGATTTTTTCTAAGTTTGCTCTGGTAATGAATTTAAATATAGTACATGGCTTAAAAGGAGAAGATAAAGGATGAGAACAGAACAGGAGGAGAGAGGCAGTTTGGCCAAGCCGTTAAAATAACGGTTGTGTTGCTGCGCTTTAAAGCTCCAGCTGAGAGCCACCACTGCAATGAGAAAAACACATTGCACACTTTCACGCTAAGTTCACTCCTCTCACCTTCCAGCCAGAAAGACTTCCATCATTCATGAGAAAAGGAATATAGGTAGGAAATATCCAGGTTTTTGAGAAAGTGGAGTTTAAGTGATTTCACTGCTGAACCACTCCTGTAAGGTTAAGAGTCATAAATACTGTATTACCCACTTAACCCTTATTATAGAAAAGAGATAAGATAGGATGAAATTTAATTGATCCCAAAAGAAATACAGTCTATAGTCTATATTAAAAAAGCAATCACATAATTATTGTCACTCTGCGGCATTGATGCACAAATTAAAAAAGCAAAGGTATATAAATTATCAAAACATATTTTATTCGATTGAATAGCTCAACGTTGTGGGCAATCAATGTTTGTACTGCGACTAAGACAGTATATCAGCTTTGTCAAATGTCATCCAGACACCTTAATGCTGATCGAAATCTACAAAATTTGAAGTGTATCTACTCAGAGTAACAGATCTGTCTTTGCAAATGTAAATCGAGTCAATCTGGATTGTAATAGGCGTATTCTACCTTAAAGAGGCAGAAGCTGCCTTGAGCTGCAACTACACAACACTCCATTTACACACAGAGAGCGTTGGACTCCTGTTGATTCTGTACATATTTACAGCTCAATAACCTTTTCAGAAAAAAACTTAGTTTAGTGAATTTTTAAAACAGAAGCAGGTAGCAATTTAGCTACACTTGTGTTAGAGTAAGTGTCTCCGTAGAAGCACAAAGCCAAAATATTCACCAGTCAAAGACAGGATGCACAACAGAGGCACAAAGCCTTAATAACAATAAGAAAATAAAAGACTAACAAAGTAACATAGAGAAAAAAAAACTCATATCATAAACAAGATATCAATACCAGTCAGTGTGAGTCATCAATAATTAAATGTGTGGCACATACATCAATCATAACGTAATCACTCATGGGTCCAGACTGTTATCTGTCCACAGTTAATAACATTTTACCTTTATTTACAGATAGAACAAATACTCAGCATGGAAGGTTCTCAAACTGGAGCATGTGTACCACTGCTGGTACTTCAACCCAGTGGTGGTTCGTGCCACTCTGGAAGTTTATGTGGCGCGTGTGAAGTTTTCTAGAAAGAATTTTCTAGAAAATTCTGTCTTAGTAGCCAATTTAATTTTGTCCAGAATGTTTAGTATCTTTATGCTTTACTTAGGTGTCAGTAACCTTTCACACTTGAACTGTAAACTTCTCAATTGGAGTCCATGTCCACACATGAAGTTTGTCTGCGTATGCCGTCTGTCCGCAGACATGAATGTGTGCGCATGTGTGCACTGTTTTACCACTAATCCATGAAGAATCCTCTTCCTCCTCCATTTCCTCTTCCTGCCAGGATGTCAGGGTCACATCAAAGGAAATACACTGACCTTTGACTCTGTGACCCTAGTTTAGCAGCTTTATGATCCAGCAGGGTGAGAATCCATTAGCTACAGCAACATCATCATCATCATCATCATCCTCAAAAAGACAACAGCTACGACCGCCAATCAGAAGCGGAAACATCATGCTATTGACTATAAAAACCATAAATCAGACTATAATTACTGTGACACATTGATTGATATATTTATGCCATCCTGTGCACAGAAACAACACAGTATTGCCCTTTTTAACTCAGACATTGGCGGATATTCCATCAGAGGATTACAAACGATCATAATTCTCCTAAATGTTATTAATATTTTAATGACATGATTATTTTGAACTCCAAAAAAACAATTTCGATTTGTACTCTTGTTTTTCCAACTAATGAAAAATGACAGGGCAGACCGAGCAGCGCTTAATGCTGACGGCTGTGCATGTCTGTGAATGTGTGAGTGCATTTGTGGTTGTAAATGGGGCTAACATGCATTTAAAGCAGCCCTCGGCACTGCTCCCTGTTTTTGTCTTTTTCACAATGAGTAACTTATCTAAACCATCCCCTCTTCAACGCTCAACTTCAATGCCTATTTTCCCATTTTCGCTTGTGCACAGCCTGTCGTTAGTATTCCGGTACACACCTTAACAAAGCCATTATCATAAAAACACACATTCACATGCAGATGGATGGCTCTTAGCCTCTTACCTCAGCAGCTAATGGTGCTAGCCACTTAATTAAGGTCACTTATGGACAAACTCAGTTAGCATGGGCACTAATAAGTACTGCCCAGACAATGGGACTGTGTGTGTGTGTGTGAGTGTGTATGTGTATGATAATGATATTGCTGTAAAGCCTGACCCCTAGTCTCCATTACCTCCAGCTTATTGAGTGGTTTGTTTTGCAGAGTGGCTCTCAGAGGTGGGTATCATTGAAATTTCACGAGATGGACAACTGGACACTTTAGAAAATGCATCACAATACATTTTGGGCTAAAGAGTGTGTGTGTGTGTGTGTGTGGCCTAGTAGAGGGGCACCCAGAGACAGAAAAAGAGATAAAGTGTCCGCTGTTTTCTCACCGACAGCCATGTGGAAACTGAATATCCGGCACATTGTTAATTTATAGCTCTCTGCTTTCCTCCTCTCTTCCCTCAGTCCTTTGCTCCTGTCCTCCCTTCCGGAGCCTCTCTCAAGTTGCCTCATCTAAAAACAATTAGTTCCCCAAGCAGACCAACCAGTCAGGTTAGAGAGTGTGTGTTTTGTGTGCATGTGTGGGGATCTGTGTGTGTAGGGCAAACCCTGCTGTTGTCCCGCTGGGGAGCAGAACATTGCCCTCTAACATCACCACACAGGATGCTTCCGAAGACTTGGCGACCTTTCACCTCGAGCGGTGAGGATGAGTGACGAGGGGAAGCAGAGGAGAGGGGGTGTAGTTGGTTGACCCGGCAATGGCAGCTTACCGTGGGACATTGGCAGACAATTTTTAGGGGTTACAGTAGTTACAATAGCAAATGTTTGAGTTTGTAAGTGGTTATCAGTGTTGTGTGTTGTGAAGGAAGTGGCTGTGTTATGTGGACTCTTATCACATTTCATACCTTTATATGGTATTAATGCTGTTTATTTATGTCCTTCTTTAATGTTTTCACACAAATAATATCACATCGTCTTGGTTGTGTGAATGTTTCTGGTATTACTGTGTCAAGTCTTACCGTATGACATATGCAGCATGTCATAATGCATTGCACTGTGCCATACATAGCATATTGTATGATGGTCAAAAATTGATTATATCTTATGATATATATCATATATATCATTTTGGATCTCGCGTGTTCTTGATTGTTATCGGTCAGAAGGCAGGGCCAAAACTCTGACATCAGCCATTGTTTCCTGATTGAAAAATGAATTAATTCTTGTCAGCCATTTAAAAAAGGTGCATCAAGGATGCCTTGGTTGATCACCGGTTAAAAGCGCAACACCACGTAACGCAGTAACACAGGTTCAATGCCAGCCTTTGTTCTTTGCTGCTTGTCATCACCTCTCCATGCTGTCCTTCCTGTCTACCTCTCTACGGTACCTCTCGTAATAAAACATGCCTCAAAAATAATCGTCAATCAGATCATTTGATCTGCAACATCCAATCAAATCCACCATAATATTCACATAATGTCGCATTGTATGAAAACAAAAATGGTGACTGTAGAACCTTTGTTGGAAGGCTGCCGCCTTGTTCCTTGTAGTAAAGAAAAAATGCAAATAATCACAAATCCTAGTATTTGCACCTCTAGTCTGAAAACCTTAATACGACCTGACAGGTCAGCTTTTCCTTATCTGGCCATAATGTAATCAATTTATCTTTATGTATCATTCGCATGTGTTGTATCATATAATATTTGACAGGTGTCTTCACCTCTTAATCATCAATGGAACCGTCTTCATAAAAGACTGGAGTTTTATTTGAAATTCTAGCGAAAAGCACAAATTTTCCAAAGATGCCAAATCAGGCAAGCATTCTGGTGAAGTCATCCAGAATGAATACCACAGCTTGAAAAAGTAAGGATTTGTCAAAATCACAATTTCTCTAAAAAAAATGTGTTAAATAAAACATTAATAATACCATATAAGTCCTTTAAATAACTCTCCACAGTTTGCTTTAAACTGCATTTAATTAACAATTAACTTACCAGTGTTTATAGGGTTAAACTATTAAAAACAAGTCACGTACGAGACGTTGACACGATTGAATGAATGAGGAGTCAGTGACTGAGTGACTGATAAATAGCAATGTATGAATGTTGGAATGACAGATTGGTTATTATCTGTCTTTTTTATTACAGTTAACCAAGACACAGGAAGGAGCTCTTAGCTGTTCTGTGTAGTTTTGAGGAAATCCAGTTTCATTCATGTGTTGAGCAGCCATTTACTGAGACGTCAGTGAGTTAGTGTTCCTCAGGCGGTGACAATTGATTATGTCCTCACAGGGACACTAAAGAACAGCTGTTTCTTTCTTTCTCCATTCACTCCCTTCTCTTAACCAATCCCTCTTTCACCTGCACTATAAACCATTCCCTCTCTTTGTCTTCCTTGCTGTCATTTTCCTCCTCATATCTTTTCTACTGTACATAAACATACACACACATATACATATGTACTGCTGCTGCGTTTGTCACGTTCACATTCACTTCCGTTCATGACCACCCATCTTGCCCTTTTTCTCTTCTCCGTGATTTTGCCTGTGAGTGTGTACGTCCTCATTTTTATGCCTGCTCCAAAAGCAGCCAATGTGGTCTCACCATCAGGAACCCAAAGTTCAGGGGTCAGATAAATAGTTGTCGCTAGGGCCTCATCCCAGGAGGGAACAAATAAAAGGTGAGAGAGAGAAAGAGACTGTCTGTGTTTTCTCTCTGTCTGGCGTTTGTATGATTTAAGTCAAAGTTGTTAATGTTTTACTACTATTCGTTAAAGCTTCCAATGTTAGCCGCATTTGCCATAATATTAAAAATATATTAGATGAAAAACGTTCAGCATTAAGTAAATCGGAATTACATACATGCTGGGAATTTAATTACATTTGTGTGCACATTTCTTACTATCAACAAGCTTTAGGTGTGGTTTTCATCTGATTTTACTGTTTGTGATTTTACTGTTATCCTCCTAAAGATTATACAAGAACATGGGTCCGCTGTCGTTGCAATGGCATTCTTGGTTTGTACACACACTACATTTCACTGAGGCAACAATCCCACTTTCAAAACCAAATGAAATAGATATATGTCAACACAGAGAGAGAGAGAGAGAGAAAGAGGGGGGAGGGGGTGAGAGCAGGAAGGATGGGGGATGGAGAATTTCTGAAGGGGGGAGATGGAGAGAAGGATAAAAGATGGATTACGGTTGTGTTTCAGGTCGGCAGGAGGTGTTGTGTGTGCTACACATGTGTATTTACGGTTTGTGTGTTTAGTGTGGCGAGCTTTTACAGCAGCCTGCCATTCTCTATGTTTTGGAAGGGAAATGTCTGTTTACCATACATACTTATCTATGTGCATGTGCGTGTGGAACAACCTTACATGTGATAATGACAGTGGTAATGCCTGTCTGATATCTGCTCGGCTCTGGGCCTGTGTGGGTTTATAAACGTGTACCTGAAACACGTTTAAAACAGATACATGCCATGAAAGCTTCAAAAGAACGCACCAGAAATTGATAAACTTGATTGCGAGTGTGTGTGTGTGTGTGTGTGTGTGTGTGTGTGTGTGTATTTGTGTGGGACCACTGTGGCAGGACAGCTAAGACAGCTGTTAGAGATGAGATCCCCAATTATCACACTTTAATGCCTTTCTCCTGTTCACACACAAACACACACCTCAGTGTGGAGTGGATGAGAAATCACGAAGGGGTGTAAATTTAGTCACCACAAAAGACCACAAAAACTGTGTGTGTGTGTGTATATGATTGAAGTCTTTTTTTTTATCGTTGTTTAAACCACAGTGACGGAAAATCTCCATTTCCATTTGGCTGCCAGGTGGCTTCTAAAATCATACGCTACCGTCAGGACGTGTAAACAGTTTTTGTCAATATTTTAACCACTGTTCTAAATGTGTAAGGTAACCATAGCAACAGTAGTTCTGTTTTCGGTTTTCCCGCTTACTCAGATTGAAATGGACCCTACCACTGGTTAAACTGACCGTCCTGTGCATGCCGCGGCTCCACTTTATCGGTTATTTTTTTTGCGTTTTGCATCTGTGGTTTTTATATTATTTCTGATGTAATTCCAATAATAGGACAGTTGCGCTCATAGTATCAGTTTGCCCGCCCATCGCCCTTTGGAATAGTGTTACAACCCATTTTTAATTACATGCAGAGAGAGTGCTTAGCAGTATGCAAAACAACTCAATTACACAAAGTAAAAGAGAAAAAGGGTTTCGTTTGACCAGTGAATGAAAATGCCTGTACTTTAAATCTTAGTTTTTCTGTTTTGAGATCAGAATAGAATATAAGGAATGAATGAGTGAACGCTTCGGATGCTCACAGTCTGCTCTCTGCCTCTCTGCGTCTCTCTGCTGTCTTTCACTCTGTCACTCTCCTCTCCTTTCATCTGATTCTGTATCTCTCACGGTGTCAGCACTGTGCCAGGCAGCACAATGACATCAGCTCACAGAGACAGCAGCCTCTGTCAGTCAATCATCATCCCCTCCCTCCAAGAAAACCACATTTATCTGCAGGTCTGCCGGCGTGATGGACCGGTGCATGACATGCTCACACACACACAAGCTCATCGTGATTGATAGTAGCGCTGTAACCGGCCTTGTTGTTAGCAACACGACATGCTCATGTGAAATGTAGCTACTACACTGAAGCAACTTGAAGGGGCGATATTATTTTTATATTGCTCTCAAAACAATATAAAAATGACTATTTTTAAAAACGCTTACATTTCTTTAAAGCTAAACAACTTGACCACAAAGAGTGATGCATGCTGGAATATGTTCAAGGGACTTGTTGTGCCACCAGCCGTGTGTTTTAGAGGCCCGTTTGTGTGTGACTTTGGGTTTTTGAATACAGTTCAGCAACAGTTATTACAGAGCTTTTAGCCCCTTACCAGACAAGTAGTGTCGTAGCTTTTCCCAAGCTACACAGCTACTTGTGGATTTTTTTTTACATACAAACAAGAGAACTGCTGTCAAGCTACTGAAACGTACACACACACACAGACACAGGTTTGTTATTTTCTGCTAACATCCATTGTTGGAAGGTTTGTTCCCTTACTGAGTGGGAAATGAGTGAAAAATGAACTAATGTGCTGATATCTGTGGATAAACTTAGAGAAAACTGGAACTTTTGACCAAGAAAGACTTGATAAATGTTTCACTACATAGAAATGGATAAAATAATGTCCAGTTTCAACCTACAGCATCCCAAATTATCCTGAATGAAGGGAGAGGAAATCACAATGAAATGGTTTACCTTCTATTTATGTTTGAAAAAAATAGATACTCTGAGTAAACCATAAATAACTAGTGGTTGTAATAATAAGTAACTTTCTGTCAAAATAAAAGACATGACTTGAACTGAATTTGTCCCCTTTGATTAATGTATTTAATGTAAGCAACAATGTATTATGAGATTAAAGCAACATCTCCAACTTTTCAAGATTTTTTAAATTTAAATAAATTTAATATCTTACATGGCCTTTAATGGTGAAATTGGAATGTTTTTTAAAAAGAGGGTTTTTTTGTGACATGTCATCATTAGATACTTCAATCAATATTACTCTCTTCATCATTTATCTCTCTCAGCACCAGAGCTGAAAATGTCAAGTCAAGTCGAGTTTATTTGTATAGTCCAATATCAAACACAAAGGGCTTAACAGGCCCACATAACAACAACAACAACAACAACAAAAACCACAGTTCCTGACCCAGCCCAAAGCTTTTTATGAAGACAAGGACAAACTCCCCAAAAAACCTTAACATAAAGCTAAAAATTAAGACACCTACGGAGAGTCAATTCAAGGAGAGGATTGCTCTCCTCGCACAGCCAGATGTGCAATAAGAACCACATGTGGGGTAAATTAATAAACTGCACGGACAGTCTGTAACAATATGGGAAGGTAACATGAAGAGAAACAGCATGAGATCTGATTTAGTAAAAAGTCTCAGGTACACACTGAAATGGTCAAAGTTCTATCATATGTCAACAAAAGTCCTGATGCAGAGATTCAATCCAGAGAGGGGACGGGGTGAGGCCGCAGCATCCAGCTGAGGGGTGGATTGGATGAAGTCCTGGTAGCCATGAGGCCGATGCATGCGAGGGCCATCTGAAGTGGAGCTGAGTTGGATCACTGCAGGTCAAGACAGGTGGTCCTGCACCAAATCCACATAAAAGGCCAGATTTTTGGAAGATAAAGACCTAAATAATTTGGGGTCCTCAGCACTCGCAAGTGTGAGGGGGACCCCAGAGACAAAATTAGTAAAATGTGTGTGCAGAAGGGAGAGAGATAATCATTTTGGTGGAAAGAGGGAGGGGAGAACATTATGCCCCATCCATAATACACTAATGCTGACTGACTAAAGGTGAGATAACCCAGACGTAGGAGAGCTAATCACTCTCCTGCACTACAGAGACTGTCTACTTCCTGTATCACTGAGCAATTACTCACAGTTAAAGTGTAATGAGAATAAGTAGGTTTTTAAAGGAGATTTAAAAATTGGGATATGTCATGTTTGTATTCGGTTGGCTATGCTCATGTGGCTTTTCTTAGTCTGGTTTTCATTTAGTCATAGGTTTATTTGCTGCACATTGACATTAGCTGCCCACATAAGTTATTTGTGCATATGCGGAGGTGATCAGGATGATATCTGACAACGTGCGAGGCTCATCTTTTTTCTCTTAGAATCTTAGAAACAACCATTTCATAAATATGTATATTCTGGAACTCTGCTATCACAACAGTTACATATATTGGTGACAGTACAGTACATTGTTTTTTGATGTCAACCTAATCGAAACAAAGAGTAAAAGGGACATTCTGTTTCAAGAGGCTCTTGGATGTCAACGCTGAAGCAAAGTTTTTTCATATTATGACTTCATTTGAACTACACAGTTATGGCTGCTCTTTAGATTTCAATAATGCCCTGTTGTCTGCTTTGAACGCTGTTGCGCCACCAAAGGTTTAAAAGAATCGACTGGCCGACTGACAGAATCTCTCCATGGTTAAAAAATAACAGTATTAGAATCTATTGGGCAGCTGAAAGAAAGTGGAGAAAAACTGGACTCACATTTCACTGTGACGCCTTAACAAAGCAATACATCTGGCAAGAAATTGTTCTTCAAAAACAAAGTAACTTCCATAAGAGCCACTCAGGCTTTAGAACTGAAACAGCTCTAAAATAATTAGCAACCTCAGACTCTCTGATGAAAACAAAGTCGCAGTTCTCATCCTCTTAGACCCCAACTCACGCAGCATTTGATACCATAGACCAGTATATCCTGGTCAAATGTCTTGAAAAGCTGTTGGTCTTTCAGACTGTGTGTTCAACTGGTTTGAAACACACATCAAAGGGACAAAGTTTGACATCAGTCTTCGAGATCACATGTCTGAGGAACAGGACAACAGCTCTGGCGTCCCACAGGGGAGCTGCCTTGGCCCGCTATTGTTCTCACTATACATGCAGCCACTCGGTGACATCATCAGAGAGCACAATATATTGTACATTTCCACTGTTATGCGAATGACACAGCTCTACATCTGGGCTGAACCAAATGATGCATCAGCATCTATACACTCCATCACTATTTGTCTTGTGGCAATTAATAAATGGATGAGCAATAATTTCTTAAAGCAAAACGAGGACAAAATATAACCGTATTTTATTTTATTTTACTTTATTCTATGTATTTTTAATTTACATTTTAATATAAACATGATTGTATGTAATTTCTTGCTGTAAAGCACTTTGAGTTGTGTTTCATGTATGAAAGGTGCTATACGAATAAATGCAATATTATTGTTTTCTATTGTCTTGCACATCAGATTTTGGCATATGATAAAACATAGACGCGATTATTTATTTCTAGTGGTTTACATGCTTTTGGCTCGTTTTCCTCCTTATTTCTCAAAAATATTACCATCAGAGCACATTCCCTCCTTTGTTACCCTCTGAATACACACACTGTCTACACCGCAGCAACCTAACTCACTGAATGTCACTGAATAGGGCCTTTGAAACCATAAAATGGAATTTTCATATGTGCATTCAGTCGTGCTCATGTGTTTGTACAGTCTGCATGTTTTTAGAGCGAGCGTGTGTGTCGCGTGGGGCCTGTGCGTGCATGTGTGCGCGCGTGTGTGTGTTATGGTTGGACAACCGTCACTGCCTCATGAACTGGCTGTGATCCATGCTAGTGGCTGCGTATGTTTACACATACTGGACTGCGACTGTACTGTACGTGTGTGTATGTGTTGCCATGAACCATAATGGTGTACACTGCAGAGAGGGGTGGAGGGGGAAGAGGGTCCTCTTGTTCTTCATCGATGCTTTTTATGGAGCAGCTCTCGAGGGGTGGCCAGGTGACCCTCAGGACTTTAGTCTGTCCAAGAGAATTTTCCAGATCTCAGAAGAACCACAGAGGAAAAGATTGTGTGTGCACATACTGGTTGTTTGTGTGTGTGTGTGTGTGTGTGTGTCTAAAATCTTATATAATATCTAAAATGCATTCTGCCAAATCAAACTAAAACAAGGCTAATGTTCAACATTTTATGGTATATAATAATATCAGTTTCTCTGAAGGTGAATTTAAAGATAAAAATATCTTGTACATGCGTTTATCAGATAAATTTAAGTTTATAAAGGAAAAATCTACCTTTGAAATGTAGTAAAGTACACGTAGAAAGTAGCACTTTAGTTGAACAAAAGTTGAACAAATGGATGTAGTTACATTCCACCTCTGATAGAAATGAATAAATTAATAGCAATGGTACCGTTGTTCCAAATAAAATGAAAATTTAATCAAGAAATAGTTTCTTAGATGAGGTTATGAATTTTGTGCACGCTTTATTCATGTGTATCAGTGACTTTTCAAGTTGGTGAGGTGCAGCTAAGATGTTTTAGTTTGCTCCAAGTTTCGTTTGATTATTTGTTTCTTAAGAAATTAAAGGCAAAAATGAGATTAATCTGTACACGCAGACGGAATCAGGAGGATTAAGTGATTCTCCAAATATACGGTACTGTAAAGTCTTGGTCCACCGCTATCATACCTGGTGTAATGGACCTTTTTACCGGCAGTCCTTCTGACAGGAAATAGTGATGAAAGTAGGACAAATACAGGTGTTAGCAATGACATTCATTAGGGCTCCATTCCATTTAGGTTGAAGAGAGCCTGGTTCCAAGGGAGGTCACACTAAATCCTTGACTCTTTAGCTTGTAGAATCTGTTCTTTTCTGATTTTTCTGTACCATTTTTTTAATACGGCATACACGTTTCCTATATTTTCTGGTTGTATTCTAATAAAGCAAAAACAACAAACAACAACAAATCTAATGGTGGCCCAAGACTTTTGCAAAGTACTGTACATGACGGCCGTATGAGATATCAGAAAAATGTTTACTTAATGACTCACAGCATGTCTTATGAATCAATTTCCAATCGCATAATCGAGGTCTGTTACTCCGAGTAAGCACATTTCGATTCATGGTAATTTCAGACCCATCATGGTGTCCACATGACATCAGAAAAAAGAGTGCATTGCCTTAATCGTAGTATAATAGAAGTTTTAAAGTGCGTGTAAACATACTGAATGATTTTGCGTTAGAAAGGATCAAAGACGTTCAGATTATGCGCGTGTGTGTGTGCATTAATGTACATATTTATGTCTCTCTGTCTCGCAGTTTGGAGACGCTGCTGCCTTTGATTGTATGTTACCTTCTTTTGTGTGAATCCTCCTGGGCACTATAATCCTCAGTTCTGCGAGTGTGTCTGCATTTACATGTTTGTCAGTTTTCATTGGTGTGTGTGTGTGTGTGTGTGTGTGTGTGTTTGCTGCTCTGGTCCCTCGGTGGCTGTTCCCCTGCTGTAGACGCGTGTTCTGGCGATAGCATTGTCTCCATGTCCAAAGACCTGCTGGCTGCCCTATTCCACCACGTCTTTATCATGCTAATACAGAGAAAAAGAAGAAACAAGGGAGGAGAGGGACAGGAAGGGGAATGATAGTTAGACAAACAGAACGGGGGAGACCAAAAGAAAGGGGGTAATCTTCTCCCTTCTCTTCCTATCATCGCCTCTACAACCTTCATCCTCACCACCTCCTCTGTTCTGTCTATCCCCTCTCCTTCCCTTTCTTCTCTTCCCCGCACCCTTTTCATCTGCCGCTCTCTTATCTCCCCCCCTTACTTCTTTGATAATCCCTCCGAACATTGTCTTCATAATTACACACAACAATGATTCCCATCCTTGCAAGAGAAATGTGCGCTGTGCATGAAGAATATTTCATAGTGTGTGAATTAATAACTTGTGCCTCTCATATATGGTTCTTTCTTGCTGTGTGTGTGTGTGTGTGTGTGTGTGTGTGTGTGTGTGATTGCAGGGGGAGCACATGGCGCCCAGTGTTGTTTTAACACGACTGTTACATTATGCATGCTGACAGCCTTGCCTGTCCCCATTAAAGGCCCATCTTGTTTCCCCATTATAACTGGTTTCTCTGTTAATAGAGCTCTTTGTGTGGCACTTTCCTTTATACCGGGGCTGTAACAGCAAAAAGGTCAGCTCTGGTACAAGCTGCCACACGGCCGCGGCTCACACAAGACCCCGTATCAAGTCCGCCGCATGTATCTCTCATTACATCTCTGTTTTTGGGAGGAGGTGAAGATGTTGTCACTTTCTTCTGCATGTTTTTATTCCTCTCGCTCATTTTCTTTCTTTCTTTTTATCCGTTTGCTCCTCTCAGCCAGGAGAGGCAGAAAGGATGAAATATGAAACGTTGCATTTGGCTGCGCGTAGAATATTGGAATGAAATATAGCCACAGCCATCAATTTAAACTACGCATTCCATCTTTCCTTATTTTACTACCCACAATTCTGTGGGTTTGAGGCATGTTTAGACACTTTGCCTTCCAATTTCTGTCATAACTAGAAAAATGTGTGTGTGTGTATCAAATGCATCAAGCTGTTTATTTGGGAATCCTCTGTCGTTACAAATGCTCTGAGATGATTTCATAATAATAACTGCCTAGAAGAACATAGCTCTTCTGCAGCCATCTTTTCTCTTCGTTCTCTCTCTCCTCCCCCCTTTTGGTGTTTCTCTGGTACCGTTTTGACCTTCCCCTTCCTTGCCTCTCCCTCTTTCATTTGAGTCCACTGTGTGCAGGCCTCTGCCAGTGATCCATGGATGGTAATGGCCATTCCTGCTGCTCCCACAGCACACACCATTACGATTGGAACACCCAGCGAGGGAGAGAGAGAGAGACCGACACACACAGAGAATTTTTGTTAAAGAAGTAATTCTAAAATGTAACTGGAAGCGCAACAGCATGTGTGCACTGCCTCTCTCTCCCTCTCTCTCTCTCTGACTGTGTGTGTGTGTGCACGTATGTATAGATCATTTCATGGTGAGGATTACAGAGGGCCAGGTAAGATATCTTGTTTCTTGTGACCTGCTCATCGCAAAGTTTCCCACACTCATCACTTCACTCTATCACATCCTTCTTGCTGAGATATAAAACATATAGACACTGCACCCCTGAAGCCCAACACACACACACACACACACACTCGCATACGCCCTTACTTCACAGACCTCTAACACCGTTATATGCTGCAGAGTTGTAAATCCCAATTATCTCCAAAGACCTCATTCACACTCTCATGTTTAATCTATATATATGTGTGTGTGTGTGTAATGCTATATTCCTGTCACACTGAGTCTGAATGTGTGTGTGTGTGTGTTTCCTGTAACTCACTGTGGGTTATGATAACAACCGTTTCTCCTGTCAACAGCCCATAATGTCAGATTTACAGGGTTGCCCCCGGTAACCAGCCCGACTGGCGT
>OMNV01021600.1:0-11319 GCA_900303265.1 Brotula barbata | reverse complement strand
TTTCCCACTTCTTCCTCTTTTTGTTATATATAGCGAAGGGAAAGTTCTGCCTTTCCTTTCAGCTAATGTGATCAAAGCCGTGCTGTAACTGTTTTAAATGGTCTTGATTGGAGGCGTTTCCATTGATGTGAAACCTAAGGGACACATCAGAGGATACCATCACGTACCACGTTTCTTCACATTCCAGGACTGTTTAGTTCTTATCACATCGCCATATTCCAGATCTGATCTTGATAGACTATTTTATTTCTTTTCATAATAAACTATTTCATGCACTAATGCTTTTTTGCTGCCATGCAACTGCGATGAGATATAATTGGTTTGTTATGCACATATTCTCAGCCTGCCTGGCTGTGCAGCAAATGGAATTTTATTGTGTTTTTCTTCCTGCTTTTTCTTCTCTTTTGAACACACTGTTGCAGCAGCATCGGCCCGTTCCTTTCCTTATTTATATATGAGAACGCAGACAAATGCAGATTTAGATGTACATGCACACACACACAAGAGGTTAATCGTTCTTGTCGCGATGAAGAGCACCGATGATTGTCCACCAAAGTGCAGCTGCTGTCTCTTCTAATCTAAACTCACAATGATGGAAATGATACAAAATATTCCACATATTTAACACGTTTAGTTTCCGTATTAGTGTCCACTCACTGGTTGTTATTTTCTGAAGTAATCCTTCCTTTCTACGTTCAGTCTCCCCCTCCTCCTCATCTGTCTTTGAAGCAGAGAGTGGGAGTCAGCGGGGGTCAGGATCTGTCTTGTAGTTGTTTTCACTTTCGCTTCTCTGCCACTTTTTCTCTTGTCCTCTCCTCCTTTTTCCCTCGATTTTCCATGGAAACTTTAAAACCTCAGAGCCGCCCACGACCCCCCCCAAAACCTCCAACAGAGCTCTGGACCACAGCCATGTAATGATGAATGAATATAAAACAGTGCCATGAGACGCAACAGCTGTATTGATGCCTACATGGGCAATAATCTAAATTTACTGTGAAAGGTTTAATCCCACTTTTAAATATGATAGCCGTGATAACAGAAAGAAACCAAAGAACCCATCATCGGTTGTGCAATTAGCCTTACAAAGGAAGCCTCAATCCTTTGGCCTGTGTTTTGACTTTGAGATGTAATCATCACAAAAACAAATGGAGGTCAGACCAACCAACAAATTCTGAGTGCTGTATTTTGAACTGAAGCTGAACGGGGGGCTACTTTAACCAACAATTAGATTAGCCTGCAACCGCACGGCCGATTACTCGATGCATTTTTTATTCGGAAAGCCATTTTGGTTGGTATTGCAGGAGATATTTTAATGGAAGAAAGGCATCTGTCAGTATCTTGTGTAAAACCATCATTCAGAGAGGAGCAGTGAATTCAGAGGAGAAAAGTGTAGTTGGACTGAAAATTTGTGGCCTTGGGTTCCTCCATAGAACGCATGACCTGGAGCGGTGGTTCAGGCCTTCCATTACCACAGTATAGTGCATTTCTCCAGCTATAAAGAAGGAAAATGTCACATTCAGGGGAAAATGGTAGTAGTAAGTACTGACTGAGAGACTGACTCAGAGCTTACAGGAAGTATTTAAATGCGTGCTGTATTTTGCTTCTCTACCTAAAAGAAATTCCCACCCAGTTCGGAGGAATGGGCGTCTGTGGGATCCCGCTTCGAAGCATGTTTATGTGTGCAGCAGGGCTCTGAAATGAAATGATTTTAAAAATGCCTACGTGTAGCAAATCACGCATTTATTGCACATTTTTAATTTTGATCATTTGACCCTGATGAAAGATTGAGTGCAATCTGTTTATAAACCTCACTGGACAAATAGTCTTCATTCCATTGCATTTATTAGGAGGTTTGGTCAGAATACAAGAGAATATAAATATAGCACACCAGCAACTTGATGGAATAGTTTTGGTTACCTAGTGACACCCAGCAGTCTCCAGTGAGCAAAACGGTGGTGCTGCGTTCCAATTTCTCTGCTATTTTCATTTCTCTACAGCTTGTGTATTCTTACCATGATGACTTTTGAGGGTATAAGTTAAGTCGTTGGATGCGATCGGAACAATACCCCACAGGCCTCCATCTTCCACCATGTGAAACGCTCCGGCAATCCATTAAGCAATTGCTGCCGTTTTTGCTTCTTGTCGATCTGTCCATTGACTTCATCTGCTCACTGTATTTTGCTTGCAAATGACATTTGAGGCTCAATGTACTCCAGTACTCAAGTGTACATTTGCCTTGGCAGTAACTGCAGACAACTCTGTTACTGTCGAGGGATCCATCTGGCAAAGACTCGTAAGCTACTTTAAAAGACTTTTCTGTTTCTCCATAATTCACCTGCACTGTATCATGTGTGCAAGACTCATCCAAACAGGAAACAGATTTGATTTATTGGCGATTCAAAGTATCAATTATCATTTCTGTTAATGCCGTTCATGTTTCCCACGGTACATTTTAGCTCTAATAATCTTATTTGACACTCTTCCCAGGGGCAGGAGCTCTTTGTTGTCCTCTGTGAAGACCACACCCACACACCGATGCTGATACCCCCACTGTATGGGTCTCTCCCTGTGAGGTGTGCTCACATGATGAAGAGTCCTGATTGGCTGAACACACCTGAGTCTCAAAAAAGCCCTAAATGTTCGATTAACTGTCTCTGTATGAGGTTAGGCCTGAGTGGAAGAACAATTATAGAGTCCATGACAATGTATGTTCACTGTAGTCACCACCTGGGTGTGTGGGATATGTCATAACGTGTTATGTTAGTCACTGCCCCTCTGACAGCTCATGTCAATAGGTGGGTGATACAGCTGTCATCATATTGTGGTGTGAATGAGCTTGGCTCAACTGTGGGAGTCTGTATATTTACAGTGAGTGAGCGAGTGAGTGAGTGAGTGTGTGTGTGTGTGTGTGTGTGTGTGTGTGTGTGTGTGTGTGTGTGTGTGTGTGCGCATGTGTATGTGCCTGCAGTCCCAGACGGAAGCCCAGAGGACAGATGGTGGGTTCAGACGCAGACTGACACACCGTAACCAAGCGATTACACACTCAATGACTCCCCCAGAAGAGAGATGGGGACGGCGGGAGAAGATGGAGAGAAAAAAAGAGAGGGGAGAGGGGAGATAGGAAGAGGTAAAAAGGGTGGGAATGGATCAATGTACTGTATGTGAGTGTGGGAAAGAGGAGGAGGAAACTGTGTAAGGTATCAGAATTTCCATTCACAGAACAGAAATGTGAAGATTAAAAGTAGGGAAAGAGAGCTGAAAGTGAAACAGCAGAGATGGGAGAGGAGGTGGAATGGGAAGAGCTTGGAGGGAGAGAGGGGGAGAGGGAGAGAGAGGGAGAGAGAGAATCAAGGATGAATAGAAAGTCGTAGGTGTCTGTTGGGATGCCGGATTACATGATAGCCAATTAGAATGAGGGATGTTGGAAACTCCCCAGATGAAACTGATATGTGATTGGTCCAGGGTTTATTATGCTCTCTGAGCTATTACTGCCTCATAATGCACACAGCTGGAGATTATCTTGTGTATTACTGTAAACTGGTAAACGATACAGCAACGTTGGAAAGCTGCGATGACTGCCGCCATGAATAATTTAAATAACATCTTGTGTTGTCAGAGTAAAATATAGTGCGTAGTTTTTTTTTCCCTAGATTTGAGAGAATCTAACCTCTGAGCCTTATTTCCAGGCACTTTGAATTTTAACTGAAAATTTTCTACTTTGACTTTTATTTTTTTTATTTTTTTTTTTAGGATTGGTCTTTTGGCTGAAAACATAAAACATAAGCATAAAATGTAGTTGTTGGTGTCTGGTAAAAATGTGGTATCACAGCTTTGGCCCTCGCTTTTTAGACTTTTAGAAAGAGAACTATCTTTGCGGATTAAAAAGATACTAAAAAGATACATATTAGTATAACAGTCGATGATAAGAGCCTAAATCTTGTGACATGATGTGGAATCAAATGCTTTACTGCTACTATTTACTATAACAAAAGAATCGTGAATACTTTGATTGCTGGACAATTCTACTTAGTTTTACTTAGTTTCTTAAGTGAAAGAATACGACTTGGGTGCTCTTTACGATGGTGAGTCAGACCGAAAATTCATGCCCACAGTCTCAGACACACACACACACACACACACACACACACACACATACACACAAAGCACGTCTAGCCCAGCCCAGGTCAGGTCAGCCAGGATCATGGGAAACCATTCCTGTGGCCCTTCTCACCTTTTTCATCTCAGAGCGTCTCAAAAACATCCCAGACACTGTGCACTCCGCTCTCTCTTCTTTTCCTCACCCTTTCTCTCCACACACACACACACACACACTTTCTGACTTCCAGCTGGCCAGCCACAGTAGCCTCTGCACAGTTTTGAGGGGCGGGGGGGCATTTTGACTTCTTTGGTGTGGCTGCAGATCCACAGTGAATGTTTAATTCAGGTCTTTGTGAATGTTTGACAGTTTTAGATAGATGCATGAGGAGAAAACTCTTTGATCAGATGTAATTAATCCACTTTCTAATGTGATCAGGACTTGTGATGGAGTTCATTCACCAAGACGGGTCGCTTGTGTGTGGCTGTGGATTTTTTTTTTTTGCCTGTACGTGATGTCGTCCCAGTTGTGTGTACTCAAAAGGGCTCCCGTAGAATTACGATGTATGGTTTTATTTCTCACAGGCAGAGGAATTTTAGTCAGAAGGTGTATTTTTGGATGACACGCTTTCAAAGATTATTATTTTATTTATTTGGTTCTTAAAATCTAAACTGTTACCTCTGTTAACTGGCTTAAAAATGACACTTGTAGTTATTGTTAATAAATCTGTATCTGTGTGTTCATCCTTGATTGGAGGAGTTCTAACGGAGAGGATTTGCAATGCTGCTGAATTAACAATCAATGACTGGATTGGATGGTTGGAGCCTTCACCCCATCACAGTAAAAGAAACATAATTAAAGTTGTCATTAAGGCTAAAACTCATGGGATGTTAATGGAAAGTAAAGAAGAATGAAGTCAGTTTAGTGGAAGTGAAATCATTCTTAACATAAAGGATTGGAGGACTTTTATTGATCTGTGAATATTGGTTTTGTCTGGTGGCTTTCATGAAACAGAGGCTGTTATTATACTGTTATTAATACTGAGTTTGCTCTGATGCTCTGATTGAAAACTCTTTGTGTGTGGCTGAACACACACACACACACACACACACAAATTTGTCGGTTTGCAGCCAGGTTGTGACTCAAAGCATTAAGCTGGTCCAGACTTGAACAACACTCGGGTTACAGTTTCGGGCAAGGATTAAAATTTCTGGCCTGATTTCGGCTCTACTGTACAGCATCCCCCTCCCACCTCATCTTCCCATCATGCCCTGCTCTACTCATCCTCACCGGTCATCTCTCCTTTCTATCACAGCAGAAACGGGTCATTGATGGTTAATTGATTTAGCCACTATACTGGCGGCGAGACAATGAGAGAGCCATCAATTTATCCACCATTTAACTGCTCCAATCTAACCTCTGTAAAGTCACCCGGTGAAACTCATTTCTGTGTTTCCTGGCCAATCTGAAAAGCTATCATCTCACTAATCTCGGGCTTTCAATTCGCCGGGGGGACAGGGGAGTCAGACCAATCCTGGATCTCGGAGATGATCTGTTAGCCCGGCGTAAATGTTTATAACACGGGCAATCTCCAGGGTTTATACCTTGATGCACATGCACACATCCACTCATACACACATACACACACCTTTTTCCCTTTCCTGTGTCTCTCTCGCTCTTGCTCTCTCCGGGGCATTTATAGGGATGTGAAAGCTGTTATTGGGCAGGTCAGTGGAGTGGAACTGTCAGATAATAGGCTAGTTACCGTGGCAGCACATGAATGAGGGCTGGAACGGAGGAGGGAGACAGAGGGAATAGAATCGCTCAACTTACTCCTTAATCAGAAGGTAAACTGGAAAACAGGGGAGTTTAGACTCCCCGCTGAAACAGATAGAGAGAGAGAGAGCGAGAGAGAGAGGGGAGGAGGAGAGAGAGAGCAAAAAATGAAAAGATGGGAGGAAACACAAGTGAGTGAGTGTGATAGAGGATGACAAAGGGAGGAGGAGGAGGAAGAGAGGGCAATGGAGAGGAAATGTGAATGGGCATGGAGCAGAAGAGACAGAGAGATTAAGAAAAACAGTGTAGGAGAGACAAAAGCTTATTTCCATTCCCAGGGTGGCAGGTGTTTATTTCTCAATTTGTAAATGCTGGCTTCATTACCCAAAGTTCAAAAGGAGCAGGCTGAGCTGCATCTGCATCAAGGTCAGACTAATCAGACAGAGAATAGAAAGACAGACAGAACAGTGAACAAACAGTGGAGACGCACAAATTATGTAATGTGTACCGCTCTGGCACCTCCATCCTGGCCTTTTCCTATCAGTCTGAGGTCCGCCACAATCTTCATCCTCTGGCTCTGTGGTCCAGACTGACTGATGGAGAATGACAGTCTGCTTTCGGTTAGGTTTAAAATGCCTCCCTGGCCTTGACGTTGAAGGAGATACAGTGCAAAAGTAACTACGCCGTGTTTCTGGCATCAAGGATCGGATCCGTGAATGGAGTGAGCCAGAAACACGGGGGTTTAAGGTCGCATTATGCTTCGTGAAACGCAGCATGTCTGACTTGATTGGAGTTCCAGTTGAACGGTAATCAGGTTTGTACCTTGAAAATACCGCTGCCGTCAAGGGCAGGAAGGGGTGGAGTCAGGGTTTGTTTTTTAATCTCACTCTGTGTAATCACATAAACAGAAATAACACAGAAACTAGAATAAGGGTGCACACTTTCAGTTTCACTTCTCTCCACCAGGTGCAGACAGGAAGAGTGAGAGAGAAAATTTGTCCCTGGCAAACTTTTCACAAATCAGACCCGTGGCGTTGCAGTCAGAAAGTTACAACTTTTAATCCATTACCCGGTTTTTGCCACTCTCCGACTCTCCGCTCGTCCGATGAAGCACACGGCAGCCTTAAGCGTGAACCTCCCACTTGTGAAACTACACATTTTCCTCACTGAGTCCGTACTCATTAACTTTGGTTTGCCATGCTTACATATGTCTATGCGTTGGAGCACGAGTGTGTGATGGTGCGCCAGTCCTCATCCTTCTAGCCTGATGTAAATCTATGAGACTCACTATACTGTAGTCAGATGTACGTGATAGACAATTCCTTATATAGAGATCACTCCCAGAGTTTGAGCGTCTTCCTCCGTTAGATAGTAAATCGCGACTTTTTCTTCGTTTGGTGCGAAATTTCGTAAACGGCCTTTCGTTCAAAATAAATCCAGTCCGTGCAAGTTGTGGGTGTGTGCTTGTTGCTGATATTTAGCGTCTCTGGTCCTCGCACATTGTGTCTTATCTGTGGTTTAAAATGATATTCCACGGTGCGGTTTACTTAAAAGAGGAGATTTCTATCCTTTCTCAGTGAAGTTATTTGTTTCATACCTGTGCACAAATTGAATTATTCTCACAAGGCCAAACAAACTAGACCAAAGGCATAAACAATCCAAAGCTTGAATAACCTCAATAAACACCTGCTTGGTGTTAATGCACCCTCAAGCTTGAGTCCCAGCTTGTGTGTGAGAGCATCAGTACCGATAAGAAAAGAGGTGATTTCTTTTTTTTTTTTTTTTTTTTTTTTTATAATATTTTTTTTAAAGATGTCCACATGACTCTACGTGGTATTGTAATAATCACATATTCGTTTGATGTCCTGGACTTGAAAGGGATCTCAACAGGGCTGTTCTTCAAAACGGCTAATCTCTCAAAGGTAGCGAAGAAGAGGAGGAGAGGCTGAAGGAAGAAAGAGAAGGAGTGGAGGCTAGGGAGGAAACGGAGGGAGAAGGATGGAGATCGGCGGTGGAGGGGAGATCAGTGGAAGAGGCCAAACTCGTGGAGAGATGGGGGAGGTGGCGAGGCGGCGAGAGGGCAGAAATGGGAAAATGAAGGAGAGGAAAAGTGATAAGAACTCTTGCTTTTGAACTTGACGAGCTTAATTTAAAATGGCAGGCCTCCCACCCCTCCGTCTGTCTGCATCTCTCTTTCTTTTCCATCCGCTCCCTCTCCACAGACGTCCCTGTTGTGCAGTAGCGTGGATTAAAATAATTAAACAGGCTCTGTTTTAATTAAGACAATAAAGCCCAGAGTCTCTAGGTAAGACCTGAGAGAGACGGAGAGATGGAGAGATGTAGAGGGAGGAGGAGAAAGAGAGACGATGGAGAATCCTGTGGAGAGCGGTGGGATGATATGAACGTACGATGGGAGATATAGTTCATCGTTATCTTCGCTGCTTATCTAGTTTGTCTATTTCTAGGCCAGACGTTGCATTATCGTTCATTATCTACATTCGACTGTTTGCATTGGTCTGAAGTGTGTGTGTGTGTGTGTGTGTGTGGCGGATCCGTTGTAGGCTCCTGTAGGCCCGTATGTGAGCATGAATGTGTAAATCTGCTTATGGTGCTTTTCCACCCCGTCCTTTTGCAGGGTGTGTGCGTGTATGTGTGTTTGAGCTTTATTTCACCTACCTCTCCCTCTCTCAGCGCTAATGAAATATTTATTTATTTCTCGGAGCGAGGGCGCCGGGTGGCGAGAAACTCAAATGAAATGTCATATCTCATTGTGTCTGTGTGTGAGGAGGGGGACAGAGGGAATAGAGGAACAGAATTGCTACTGAATTATATACGGCGGATTCAGAGGGGAGTGATTACAGAGGGAGAGGGAGGGGATGTAAGAATAAAATGGTGAGAGAGACAAGGAAGGGAAAAACAAGTCATTCATCTCCCATCACTTATTGTTGTGTGTGTCATGTTGCCTCTTTTTGTCTCTCTCCTTTTCTTTCAGGTAATCAGCCCGCGGTGCTGAAAGTCACATGTTCTACTACTGACTGCTTAGTGTTTGCTGTACATCGTCATGCTAAACACACACATGCACACACGTCGAAGTGAGCTGCAGTAGTGTTTATATAGGCCCATCTAGATGTACCACAGGGACCAGATACTGCTTATCTAGTAGTAGCTGTTATCACTTTACACACACACACACACACACACACTGAGATACACACACTGGGCCTTGCTACTGGCCTTGCAGAGATGAGAACTTCTTAATCTACTCTTTACCTGACTGGTTTTGCAGCAACATGTGCAAATACACACTGAGACCTCTCTCTCTTTCTCTCTCTCTCTCTCACACACACACACACACTTGCACACTGTTCAACTGTTCAGTCCCTTGACACGAGTGTATCCCATCCCCACCACTGATCTTTCTCACGACCCTAAATGACTGCACCACAGGTGCAAAAACACACACAGATAAACAAACAAACAACCTGTGAAAACGCCAGCTAATGACAGGACAGCTGTGCTTTGCTCTCTGGGGTGTGAGCATTAAGAGGGGAACGTCTCTTTACGACTACACTTTCAGCAGTTAACATGCCTCTGATGGAGCGTGTCTTAAACACATTCACTACGGTCAATTCTGGCGTACTTTGAAGAAGAGTATAGAAGTGCAGACTCAAAACAACAGTGCATTCCTCAGAGGGGAACACACACACTTAGTCCCATTGTTTGTAGACGACAATGTGTGCATGTGCTTTACAGATACGGAGTAGAAAATCACTTTAATTAATTCTTGAGTTTGGATTGAACCTGTTTGCACTGATTTTCAATAGATTGTGAAAATGATAAATAATTATGATTTAAAAATCGCCTTTTGGCTGTGTAATAAGTTTAAGAACGGCAGCTGACCTATGAAGATTTGTGAGTAAGTGAAAACCCTAAATATTCACACTAAGTTATCTCAGCAGTGAAGAAGCGTGACTAAAGGAAACACATGCAGCTTCACGCTGGGCTCTGTGAGGAGACGGTCGGGAGCAGGAGTGTGTTCTGTGCGTTTTCTCGAATGGTTGAAGAGAACCCAGCACCAAGCACAATAAAAAGGTCAGGAAAAAGTCTAAAACCTTCATTTTCTGCAGGTCAGCCCCAAAAATAATTTTCCTACGGCAGTTCACAGATGAAGTTTTATTTATATTTTGGTTTTCGTGCATATAATGTGTTTTTTTAATACATTGTGTTTGTTTTCTTGTGTTCTTAGCTAAAACTCATTATTTATGAAAGCGTTGTGAAAGTAGTGATTGCCTGAAGTTTTTTAATATTAATGTTTTGCAATAGAGCAACCCTTAGCTTCGAAATTATTCATCAGTGATCGCAGTTTAAAATGATTTTTATTCATAATCTTTTTAAGGGATAAGAAGCAGTAAATTGTGCCAGTGACCTGATGGAGTTTCAGTGGAAGAACTCATCTAAGAAAATGTGTAAGATGATGTGAAAATAAGCACGTGCTGCAGCTGAAAGTCCAAAACTGTCGGGAAACTATAATTACGTATAAATATAGTAAATGTACTGTGTAGAAACAGAGTCAGAGTGTTAAATAAACAAACCAGAACTTACAACCTTTTATGTGTAAAACTTTTCAGAGCAAAAGTAAAACAAGGCTGCGCTGCACAATAAAAATACATCTAAACGTATCTAAATCTTTCAAAATGCATAATGTATGAAGAACTCTTTTACTTTAATGTGGCAGCCGTGTTCGACCCTTTGCAGGGGAATCATTGGTTTTAAACTTCGTGTCCTGTGACCTTTTCCCTCATACAGGAAGTTGTTACCCGTTATCTGTCTTTGGCGTTTTACCATGCCAGTTTTTTTTCCGTTGCGGTCCCTCCATCAGAGGAGGAGTAGAGCTCCTTTACTGATTGAGGGGGGAGCTGTTTTACGACTCTAACCTTTAATCCCAGTGAAATAATCCCTCAAGACCTCACTGAACAACAAAAGAAGACACTTTGACACTTTTATATCCGCTCTTTTTATTGTTTTTCTAGCTTGCGTCACTTCCTTCCAGGGAGTAACGTTGATTATTGTGTGATTATTGTGTTTTGGTGATTTGTCAGTTGCCTTGTTAATAATCGGACATGTCCGGCGTCCGTTTTTGTCTCGTCTTGTCTGCTGCATGGAGCGAGGTCAGGATGAAGCTGAGCAGCGGCCAGTTTGAGCTCTCGGTCTGGCTCGGGGAAAGGCTGCAGAGCTCGGAATAGCAGCAGGCGTGTGGGAGTGTTTAATGGAGAGTGGAGTGATTTGCGCTTTTTAATGATGATTAGAGGAGGAAATTGGCTCAGATTTACTGTGTCACTCACCACCGAGACAGAGGAGGGGGAAAATAGAATAAAGGCCTCTAAATTGTCTGGTTCACGGATGTGTGCGTGTGTACAGGTGTGAGACAGAGAAAGAGACCCATAACA
>OMNV01021596.1:0-10273 GCA_900303265.1 Brotula barbata | reverse complement strand
ATGCCCACACTTCCTAGCCGAGCCGAGCCGTGCCGCTGTCCCGCTCGGTTCCGCGCTGTGCTGCTGTGCCGTAGCCGCCTCTGAGTCGCCGCTGCTCGGCGTGTGGAGCTCCGCTCTTCCCGGTGTCGCTCGCAGCTCGCGGAGCACAAGCACGAGCTTCCTGCCGCTCTCGGGCTTCTTTTCGCGGCTACAAACAGCTCGGTGCTGGCGCCTGCCGACACCCGGAGCGCTTCGTGAGACCTCCGTGGCCGTAGCGGTTCTTTTCTTCTGCTTGCTGAAGTCTCTCGTGTTTTCTGTCCACCGGGAGAGCCAAGGAGCTGCTTGCGCCGGGAACCATGAGCGGACGCGGGGAAGAGGCCGGGGAGGGCTCGGGCTCTCAGGAGCCCACAGGGGCCCCGGAGCCCCAGAAGAGGAGGCCGGGGAGACCGAGGAAGCCTCCCAAAGTGAGTGTGGGTGTGTGGAATGAAGAGGAAGAATGTGAACACGCTGCTGCTCTCACTCACACTGTAAAAACCATTTTCACCTCCGTGCGCCTGTTTACATCCACCGCCGCGTTCCGCTTTAACTTCTCACCGTGCTGACTTTGGAGCGCAGCCGATCGAGCAAAAAGTACAAACAAAACCCGAGTTGACGGGTTTTAGGGGGGACGCGAGAGAGAACGAAGGCGGAGAGGTTTGGGTTGGTTTGGTGCTCGGATGGAAGTTTGGATGTGAACGTTAGTGAGAATCACCTGAAGAATCCGAAGCTTTCACGAGTTTCTGTGGTTCATGGGTGAGTCACATTCCTGTAAACGTTTCCTCCAGATTGAGATTAGAGATCAATATTGTACAGTAACAGTAACATAAACGTCAATAATACCATTCAACAAGACATAAAACACAAGAGCTTAGCAGTCCTACTGTAAAAACAGATAGTAATAATAATAATAAATCAACAAATGCATTTTTATATTAGGACTTGTATGAATCAGGCTTAAAAACTTGAATTAACAAATTGAAGTCATTTTAATGATTGTAGTTATTCCGGCGTGCAAAATTGATTCAATATATTTCTGAAATAAATAAATAAAAAGATCCAGAATTAAGACTAAATACCCAAAAAAAAAAAAACGGCACGCAAGAGTTATTTAGAACCATGAAATAAAAACAGAGAAGTTGTATTGTTTTTTATGCGGAGATGAATAAAAACATCACGAGGTGATGAATGATTCTCCAACGGATGGAGTCAACTCTGGAAAGCAGAAATAATGAAGGCAGATAAATAGTGGAGGTGTGGAAAATTCAGCAAGTAATTTATGAGCACAAACTCAAACTGAATAATGAATCAAATTCCCTCTCTCTCTCTCGTACACACACACACAGACGCACACACTCACAGACACACACAACCTTTGTCCTTCTTTTGGTCTTGACTCATAAAGCAAATGGGAGACCACCAGTAAATGAGCACATTGTTGAAAGGGACCCAGTTTCCTCAGACAGAGTTAGAGGCTCTCTCTCTCTCTCACTCTGTCTCTCTCTCTCGCTCTGTGTGTGTGTGCGTGTGTGTGGTAAAGGGGGTTTGTCCAAAGCTTTGTGTCCTGTCCTCAACACCCTTGTAATGCCCCCCACCCTCTTCCAGGAGCCCAGTGGAGAGCCTGTCCCCAAGCGGCCAAGGGGCCGCCCCAAAGGAAGTAAGAACAAGAGCCCTTCCAAGGCAGCACAGAAGGTGAGGAGCTGAAGCACCTGTTTCACACACACACACACACACACACCTATCCTTATTTGTTACAGTATATGCGTGAGTGATCCTGTGCCATGGAAATGACAGCAAAAAATGTGTGAGTTTAAAGTGAATGGTACAGTGTCTGTTTCGTCTTATGGGTGACGCTGCTCAATTAAATGCTTTGTTGGTCTGACAGTAACGCAGCTCACACACATTCTGCGTGCTGTTTGCGTGTTGTTTCAGCAGGCATGCATTCTTACTGTAACTTTAACCTCCACGAGCTACCAAGAAATTAAGCTTTGATTTTAACACCTAAGAGAAGATGGAGGAAACATGATGGAGCTCGTTGAAAAAAGAAAAAGAGAGGAAGATCAATTCATCGCCATTAATCACCATTAATTCCATACCTTGGTGTAGTCGATTGCGGTTAATAGCAAAGTAATTAGACATTTTTCCACTTCCATATTGAAAGATTTTTCAAGTGCTATGTGTTTATAAAGGCAGGCAGGCAAAGGGAGGAGGAAAAAGACAGACCTGACGGTGAATTGTTAAATGACGCGTCGCATCTGGGAGTGTGTGGCGGTGTGTGGAGTGAACGGTGTAGCCTGTTAGATTGATTGGAAAAGTGAGCTGCTGTTCAAGTCAAATCTCATTAACTTGTTCTGAACTCGTTAGGTTTGACAGACTTAATTAAATGAAATACTTTCACACATCGTTCCTCACGCCACCCTTTCCCACTCCTACATTATTTGGCAGGTATTTCACGGTTCAGCTCAAACTCTACGAGCCTCAAAATGTCGTCAGAATGACTTAAAATCTCCCAGATTGCTCTTTCATAACAAGTGTTTTTTGTTTGGTTATTTATTTTGATTGTGTTTTGGTGATCTGTCTGGCCTTTAAGCTCTGCTGTTTTCCTCTGTTGTCATTCTTAGTGGTACTCCATACACGCTACCTGCACTACGGTTGTGTGCGTTTACGTTATCGGTGTTGGTACATCAAAAACAAAAGTGAAGAATTGCTGTAACGCAGTAGGATACATCCTTGGCGGTGTGTTTTACTGAATACGCCCTGAAACATTTAACCTCTGCTGGATGCAAAGGCCATGATGCATCCTTCCTCTGCTAACCCTGTAAACGTTTCCAGTACTTCTACATCAAATACAAGTGTTCTCAGGGTATTTGGGCTGTTTTTGGAATGATGAAGATCAGGGATGGGAGGACCGAGGGAGCTTAAACTTAACGTTGTTTCTCCACTGTGAGATGACTGCACAGGGCAAACATGCTGCTGCATGTATGCTGTGGCGCAGATGGAAACATGCTGCAATGCTCTGACAGGAAGAGAAGGAAACAAAGGGTTGATAAATGAGAAAAGATTAAAACGTTGTCCCCATGCAGGGAAAGCTTTATGGAGTTTCTCTCCGCAGTATTTGAGTTGCGATACGGTGGATGCTGTCTTCATTCATTAGCCAGATGAGGCCGTGTTAGCGCACCGATGACAGCAGCCTTAGTGCTTCCCGCCACCACCGACCACTGTAAACATTCCCGACGCCTCTTTGAAAAGTGAACCACTCTGCTCCGGCTGTAATCCAGACTCATCTCATCTGGCGTGCTCATGATAAACACTGAACGTATCAATCTTTCAAGATGAAAGGAGCCCTGCTTCAGCAAGCACCTTTAGCATACACTCTTTAAAAGTTTACTTCCCCTCCTTCTATCCATCACTCCGCTAACCTCTGACACACATCCTGTTGTACAGCTCACCTTGACTGGACCACGTTTGTGCCTGTATTAGATATGATATCATTCGGAGCGTAGTGACTTACTGTTCACTGTGTTCAGCCTCGTCATTCGGCACGCGTAATGCTGCTGGAGAACACGCTAACAAGTGAATTTTACAACGTTCAGGTCACTTACTGCTCTATCGCTGAGGCATGTAGACCTTTAAATGGATCCTTATGGATCCCTGTGTGTTACAAAAAACTGAAATGATCTTTTGGATTCCCAAGTACAACGGCGTTTTGCTGTAATGACAGTGACTGTAATGTAATGCGTACTGTTGTTCCTTCGAATGTCCTGCGTTTGACATTCTCTCAGCCACTTCACATCAACAATACAGATGTTTCAGGGCGAACACATACAGTATGTTATGTTAATTTTATTACTCCATCAAGAATTCATTTCAATATTTTTAGCAAAGAGATCCATAAGAGTCCATTATTCTTGATCTATTTTGGACAGACTGAACTGTTTGTGCATCCTCAGTGCAAACCAACCAATGCCCCGTCTCTAATTGTGCATTAAGATTGATTACTGTAGTCTTATTGCAGGACTGTTGCAGGTTGGTTTTGTGCAAACGCCCACTTTGCCGTTGCGGCCCAGCTAGGAAAACAAAAGCGCACAATTAACTAAAATATTTCCCTGCAAAGTTTTTCCTGTAATCAGCATTGCAGCATGAATATGTAAGGCATCCTGGGTCATCACCCAGTGATAAACGTGGAAATAAACACTGACAGGGCAATTGCTGCGCCTCGGTCTCCCGTGTCAAAGGGATTTGTTTCCATGTTTCTACCATCGGCAGCACATTATCTTACTCGTCATACAACTACTTAAAAAATAAAAAAAATAAAAAAATTGACACTGTTTTAATTATAAATGATTTTATTCACAATTTTATTACCAGTTACACACTTCTCCTGAGAAAAAATAGTCCCTCTGCCCGTACCCTGTGCTGACCTAGTGAACAAAAGACGAAAGATTTCTAACATGAAAGGTTCCGGTGAAGGTGTTTTAAGCGTCTGTGTCAATTCAATCTCAGCTCATGAGTTTTTGCAGCTATAACCTTTCATGCATCAGATGAAGCACAGCACAGGACCAAGTGCAGGCTCTGCCCATGAACTCAGCGCCTTCCTCTCCTGTCTGTGGTTGTAGGTCCACTGTCTGACATACAGGTGTAAAAGTGGGTGTAAATCTGTAAAAACAGATCATTATATCCTGCTGAAAGTTGCCAGAGGGCGTCCAACACTGTAAAAAGGGTTCCTGCTCCTTTTACAAAGGAGTTCCTCAGTAGTTCCATGGCAAAGCGTGCCAGCAGAATGCGCCCCTCCCCCACGTGCAGCGAGTGGGTCATTCCAAAGTTGACGAAATCCCCAAAAATGAACAATTCCGTCCAGCAGATGGCTGTTCAGAGTCTTGTTCAACACTGTGAAATGATTGTTGTTATCAAGTGAACACACCAATGCCCAAAATGTTGCAGCAGTAGAACTGCCTCCTAACTTTAAAAGAATCCAATTAGACAACTCTGCCTGTTCATTGAAGTCCAATGTCGGGCAGAAAGGGGGCCAAGAGTAAACAAACAACTTCTAGTTACTTGCAAACGAAGAAGGAAGTCCGTGGGTGTATGAGGGTGCATCATAACCAGAATCACTCCTCAAGTGGTGAATACATTTTTTTGAAGAGATTGAAATTTCTTATTCGCTGATCGTCAATTAGCAGTGTGCTGTTGTCAGATTAAAAGAGCAGCAGGTGAGCACAGTGATGGGTATAGAGATTTAATCGGACGTCCTATGGCGTGATTGTGATGATGAACCCGTCAGTCGCACGTAAATGATTCTCCCATTAAAGGCACAGACTGGGAGCGGCCTCATGGTAACTCTAAGAGCACATGGTAAAGGGTGCGTAGCCGATGGTTCTGGGTTAGAGAGAAGTCAGTCAGACAAACATTCTGATGATTAATTGATCGGGGTTTTGTCTTTCAGGCCATTAAAGCTACATTAAAAATGCAGTGTCCTAAACAGAGACCTGGATTACAGCACAGAGATTGGTTAACCTGCAGCGTGATGTGTCTGACCGTAACCTCTTCCAAAAATGACATCATGACCCGGGGGTTCATTTAGAAGGATGACAAAAGTCATACTTCATTTATGAATCCGTTGTCTTCCAGGTTTACGCGGGACAATTCAGGAAGATTCAGATTTTTACACGATGTTGTGCATTTTTTAGGTCTTTTTGTTTAAATGTATTTAATTGTCTGTTAAATTAGAACTTAGTAATGTGTTAAAATTGATCTCAGATGGAGAGAGAGCACGGAAAGAGGATTTCTTCTATTTTGGCAGTTTGGGGTTTTATTACCAGCAGCCAACAGAGGCACAAATTGGTTGTCTTGTAGATTGACAGATGATGTAATTTTAGGCCTTACTTAGAGCTTTGATATGAGTCAGTACCAAAGCACTCATCAATTATTCAGACCTCAGACTGACCCGAGGACTTGAGCTCCTCTCAGGTGAGTTTCGTGCAGGCTGGCGTTTTCTGAGGTATTGACCATCCAGACTTTGGCTCCATTTTCCTGGCACGGCATCCGACCCAGCAGGGGGCAGTAGTAAGCCCCGAACGGCTGTTTGATACGTGCTGAAATACGTTTTTGCAGCCTGGAGTTCATGATTGATCATACGACAACATCACAGTAAAAGGTTTCTTCATTTTTATTTTAGTATTTAATAGGTGTGTATGACGCTGATGTATACTGCAGAACAAAACACTGTATTTTATTCATGGAATTATAAACCGCTAATTTTGCTGTTTGTTAGGAAATCACACAGTACAGGAAATGGATCGTAATGCCGAACGGTAATGGGTCGCCTGTTACCAGAGGTGTTTGTAATTTATAATTTATTATAATTGACAGTGAGGAGTTGTAAGTGTCCACATTTGTTTATTATTTTTGAATAAAGAGAAAGAAGTATGCTCATTTTCTTTGAGACACTATTCTCAACCTGTGAATCAGAAGGAAGAAGAGCAGAGTTTGGAACTAGATGAAGGGTTCAGATGTCATCAGTGGTAATAAAACACACAATAAACTGAGTAAGCAGACTGAGAAGGTTAAACCTGAGTAGCCGAGCACTTCATGTTAAACTCAAGTAATCCGAGTAACCGGGCGCACCATGTTACACCACATTACAGAGTCAAAATGTTGCTGTTTTTCAAGCGAACGAGGAGATTTAGTCACCGTTTCCTGTTGTTCTGACACTGCCGCATGTTTCAGGTTTGATGTGAAACGGAATAACTTGGATAAACTTGAGTTATTTAAGTTATGTCAGATATTTAAAGTCTTTGAAATCATTTCATTCCTCTCGGTTAAATCAGCGGTTTCATAAATGTACCGGGGGGGTCAGCGGTGCTTCTTTCCAAACCGAAGGCCCAAACAGAGAAAAGGACGTCCCTGAATCCGTCCGCCCGCCCGGACACGGTGACATAAATCACGCGACATAAATTCTGGCGCCTCTCGGTTCTGCCAGGCGATGTGCTGAGACGTTCCGCCTGCAGCCACGTGACCGATACGCGGTGTCAAGGTTACAGCGGAGCCGGTGTGGTTTACCGAGCCAAATGACTAACACCCCACCATCACCATACCCGTGATACCTGCCTATTGTTGGTCATCGTCTGCAAAATTCATAGCAGCTTAACAATCATACTAAGGTTTCATCAGCCTCTCAGCCAACCAGAGCCGTCCAGCCTAGATACTGCTTATAATCCAATGAATTATTGAGAGTGACTTCTCAGCAGGGTCCCATCTCACGTGTTTTCTGTAAACGTCCAATGATTTAGATCTTTTTGGTATCAGATAAGGAAGATAGCTCTTTCTCCTTGAGGCAGGACGCAAAGGACAGGTATCCATTTCACAACACTCAGGGAATGTCAACATGTTTGTATCCCTGAAATGCTCATTCAACGCAGTTCACGCTAATGGGGTTGTGGGATTCTTTGGCAAATTCACAAGATGCTGTGATTTTTAGTAATCGGAAGGTTGCCGGTTCAATCCCCTGCACCTACAAGCACGGTGAAGGGCCTCTGAGCAAAAGCGTTCGCATCATTATTGAGGCACAAACTTTCTGTTTGGGAATCCACAAAATGTGATGAACTTTTATTGTGCAGTGCTGAACCTCTGTCTGTGGGCTGCTGAAGAAAACAACGTGGAGTACCTTTGATGTTCATTCAAATCAGCAATTAGGGGTTCAGGGTCGACGTGGAGGAGCAGGGGATCGAACTAGCAACCTCCCACTAGATGATCACCCTGTCCTCTACGACAACATGGCCCCAAAAATCAATGTTAGTGACCAAACGCACGGAGCTTTAAGCATTTCACCGTGGAGATGTTTTCAAAAGCCTTTCACACTTCAAAGATCTTTTCACATCTATCCAGCGTGGTTCAGCCTTGGTGGGCCTCGGTGCCACTATAGGATGTGTCCTCCATAACCTCCAGTCACGCCTCTCATCTGTCAGGTGATTGCGCTGATAGCGAGCTGCTCATTTCCACTTGAATAGCATAAAATTCTGGGGGTGAAATATTACTCTCCGCTCAGCGTTACAGCTCACTTTTGTTGTGCTGTAATGGAGATTCGGTGTAAGTGCGGGCTGAGAGAAAATCAGACCCGTGGTGACGAGAGGGGAAGTCCCGTACGCACCACTGATACGGTCCTGATGTGAATGAGAGCCGTTTCACCATCACCGGAGCACAATGACATCTTACTCAGATCTCGCCATACATCCTCCAAAAGCAGATCATTTCATATTCACACACGAAGCCCCTTCATTAGAGACAATAACAATGCACAAAACACCGCTCACAGTAACGACAGCCCTGCTTGTTTCCTGTCGCCTTTGCATGTTTCGCTGCGTTGCGTTCGTTGTGTTGACAGTCATGGATGATGCGTTAAACCTCGCGCCGTGTTTTTGAACGGCCCTCGCTGCGTTCGAGCCAACATTTTGTACGTGCATCCAGATATCCAGATGCAGATTAAGTCTGCGTGACGATTTTCAGACGGTGACAGAATGAATAAAAACGGGGGGAATGCTCCTTTAACCTGACCTGTGTCTGCTCCACAGAAGGCCGAGGCCGGGGGCGAGAAAAGACCCCGAGGGCGACCCAGAAAATGGGTAAGTCAGCGGTTTCCTTAAAGTTCCACCTTCATATCCAGATGTGTGTGTGTGTGTGTGTAACAGCGTGTTCATTTTGTGTTCACGCGGCCTGAATGTGCTTGTTTTGTTAATCATCTCTGTAATTTTAAACGTGTTATCTGTCAGAGAATTTATCTGGTCTTCATGCTCGATGATGGACGTCCTGGAATGACTTCAGTCACTCTTGCTGTGTTCTCATGTGGAGCGAAGTACCGGCACATATTTGGAGAGTCATAATCTGTATGTTTGAGATTTGTTTTATAGACAACACTCAGGGATGTTGAGATAAGTCGATATTATCTCTGCCAGCATGTTTTTGGTTTTTTTTCTTCCTGTGTTGATTTGTTTGTTTGTTATTTGTAAGCAGGATTGTTTAAAAAGTGAGAAACTGATTTTCATTCAAATTGTCGAGCAAGTTGGAGATGATGCAGGGGAGAAGTCATGACATTTTGGTGGTGATGGACTGAAATATAGATAGAAACAAACACCAACATTAAGTAGACTCGGTGATGCTGATTCAGTAAAGTGTAATCTGTTTAGTTGTATCTGAATCAATGCTTACTCGCCATTTACAATAATCAGAGTGAGGTTTAAGGCAAGGATGTACCGTATATGTAAATGTGCGTTCTGACATGAATGGAACAAAGAAAGATAAAAAAATAAAAAGCTGCGTTTTCCTGTAGATGTTAAGTTTCCAGCAGCAACACTGGTGAGCTCCTTTTAAGATGGATGTTTGAAACTCTCACGGGGTCTGACAGCATGCTAAACTCAAACTGAACCCTGGACTCACCTGATAAGACACCCACACACACACACACACACACACACAGCCCTCCTGGCAGAGCTACAGACAGACATACCGCTCGGTAAACAGTGCTGACTGCCGCAGGTGAACGCTGACACACACACGACAATCAGAGGTGCAGCCGTACAGACGCTGTTTGTCCACAGAGGGCTGCTTTTCACCTCAGACACACAAGAAAAAAGAATCACTATGACACACTCCGTGAATCAAGGCAGTGCTTTGTATGTATCATATGATAGGAAGTCATCGCAAATGGCCAACAACAACTTTATGAATCAGTTTTTTATTATACTTTACATTTTTAGTATAATAGGCCTTAATCTGATGTGGACAACAACAGATTATGGACATAAATGTCAGGTAGCCTGCACCACATGCGAACAGAGCTTTACAGTCAACATCCAGCTGAGGTTGCGGGTGCGAATCCAATTGCGGGTTTGCATGCTTTCCCATGTCCGTGTGGGTTCCCTCTGCATTCCTGCAGGTCAGGTGAATGGGTAACCTCTATTCTGTGTGTCTGTGTGTGTGTGTGTGTGTGTGTGTGTGTGTGCATGTGTGTGTGTGTGTATTGGTTCCCTATATTTATCTCCACACAGGTTTGGGGCTGACTAATTGAAATGTGGTGTCTGGTCTAATTTCTTCTAATAATCACAGCAGGAGATCTGTGTGTGTGTGTGTGTGTGTGTGTGTGTGTGTCCATCTCTGGAAAAAGTGACATTACAGCAGCTGACAACATTCTTACACTCACTATGCTGACTGTACACTCACACACACACACACACACACAGGCTGAGCTGGTGGATCAGCGGGTTAG
>OMNV01021589.1:0-12314 GCA_900303265.1 Brotula barbata | reverse complement strand
AACTGGCACCGAGCCAAACGGCTAATTAATTTCAAGTCCTTTTCTGGGTCAGGAAGGCGAATATATAGATATTTATATATACATGGAAATATCTATATGTTCAAAATGTTCAAAACAAATACAAAAACCCCAGATACCTGCATCTGTTTTCATTTCTCACACACACACACACACACACCACCACCACCACCACCATCACCCATTTCTCCATTTACCTCCTTGTAGAATTATTGGGAATAAAAACTGTGTGCTGTGAATTCTGTGATGTTTTTTTTTGTTTTGTTTTTTTCTCCTCGTGTTTCAGGCTATGACGCGTGGTGTGGAGTGGCACATGGCTGCACTAGAAAATTAGGGATGAAGATATGTGGTAAGTTGGCGTTTTTCTATCATATAAGAAAAAAATAAAGTTTATTCATTTAATTTTTTTTAATTAATGATTGTTGTAGGCCTGTGGTGTGTGTGTGTGTGTGTGTGTGTGTGTGTGTGTGTGTGTGTGTGTGTGTGTTTTAAATAGAGGCACTGTGAACTCTGGCATTTAACTTCTTAAATTCTGGAAACCAACAAGGGGCCCCATCGTGTCTCCAAAGATACCAAATATATCAGGATGCATTCTGGGTAAATTTGTATAAAACGATAGCAAACACATCCAGAATAAAGAGAAAATTTAAGAGAAATTAACGATGTCATCCGTTTAAAAATAGCGTAATGGATTTTTTTAAATTTATCAGTAATCTATTATGATTTTTTTCATTAATAGATTTGGCCTCGCCAATTCATTAAGGGGTCATGCTGAATTATTTAGATCTTACAAAGCGCAAAAACGAACGATTCGCCTGAGAATTAGATTTGGTGGAATTAAAGCAGGAATTACGCAGGATTTATTTATTTTCTTCTGATGGCACTTTTGGAGTATTTTTAGTGGCGTCATCCATGAGCCAAGGACGGAGTGACGTCTGCCATATAATAATAATAAAAGTCAGGCACGATGTCTGCTATTTTTGACCGATACCTTCCTTCATTAAGGCAACTTGATAACCCGGAACTATTAATGTAATAAAACAAAAACAAAAACCCAATAACATAAAACAGAGTTAAACGCGCACCTGATTTTTCCAAATAATCTCGGAGCCAGGGGGCGTCCGTGATGCTGTGATAACGGTGCCACGGCCTACAGACGTATTAGTAAATTGGATTTGTGTGAGATAGTTCTGTGTTATTGATAAATCTCCATCCGGTCGTCGTAGAGCGGCCCTGTGGGCTCGGTGTGTTATCGGCTGCCTGCTCATTGGAGTGCAGTCAGTCGAAGGGGTTTAATAAGAATTTACAGCTTCTACATGACAGCGATTTGTTCTTGCTTGACTGGAGTTTGGTGCTGATGTCACCGAGCTCAGCCCCCCCTCGGAGCCCGCCTCCCCCCACGCCTATAAACCCCAGGGTCCAAATCAAAACAAAGAAAAGTCGAGCAGATCCGGAGAGAGAGGGCGAGAGAGAGGGAGAGGGAGAGGGAGAGGGAGAGGGAGGAAGCGCCAACATGTTTGGGAAGAGCTCCTCTGACTGCTGTCATCTTCCAGGGTTCCTGCAGAAGAACAACAGTCTGGAGGAGAGGAGCAGAGCGCTCAGCTCCCTCAAGGAGCGCACGGCCAAGAACCTGCAGCTCTCCTGCAGCGACAACAGCGCCACCGACGCCCACTTTACGCGCACCGAGACCGACTTCTCCAACCTGTACGCCAGAGGTGAGCGTCCACAAGATCACGATGCCACCAAATACGGAAGATGACAAAATTATTGGACCCAACTGGGCCATTTTCATTTTTATTTTCATTCCGGTTGTAATAACGAGGTAAAGTCTGCTGAAATGATCCTTTTTGCCCTTTTATTGATGTATTTATTTATTCAATCTATTTTGAACGGATAAAGATTATTCACGGTGATATTAATCTCACTTACATTTCCAATCTCACTCGTGTAAATACCAAAATTGATCAGATACACTCCGTGTCCAGGGCCCACTGTGACAGAGCTCCACTGCTCTCTTGATTGCGCGGCCACTTGATTCAGACACATCGACGAGCCGTAACTGACCTAATGATGTGTGGACAGAAGGGATGGAGGACAGATTTGTCCCCATCATTCCTCTCTGTTCTCTCGTTCCATATTGCAGTCCTTTGATGGGCTCAAAGTTCTTGTGAATCAGCTGAATTAGTTCGTGTGTGCTGCAGTAAGTTGGCATTAAGCATCAATTTGAAGTTTAATTTGAGGGTCATAAACCAAAACCTATACGTTGCTATAGAAACCACAGAAAAGGCCCATCATGTACTTATATTGTCATTACAGTATCATTTGAATATGATGGCACTGTAATTGAAGGACAGTGTGCAGTTATCTCCTTTGATGAAAATTCAGCATATTTCCAACATACTCACTAACACGTAGCACCAAACATGATATATGTGCATTTTGGATAAACATGCAGTCACATAAATGCCAATATAAATGTGTAATTATATTATATAAATATTGATTTTGTCTAAATAGTAAGAGATCGATGAGTTCCTGCTCAGTATGGATGAAACTGGGAGAGCGTTCTCACCCAACAATGTGACTAAGTCATTAGCAACCAACTGGGAAATTGGGCGGTCACTAGAAATTCAACGGTTTATCGTGAAAATGAGAAGTGAAAATCTTTAAAATGGCGTCCAAGTATGGAACGGCATGGATTTTGTTGTAAGAACACACAGCTACGGACTCACTGCACGGGTTTCATTTCTTGCTGTAGATTTACTGCCGGGCAAAAATGGAGAAGAAGCCACCATGCAGTTTTTACTGGAGCTGGTGGACATTCTCACCAACTACATCAAGAAGACCTTCGACCGATCAACCAAGGTCCTGGACTTCCACCACCCCCACCAGCTGCTGGAGGGCATGGAGGGCTTCAACCTGGAGCTCTCTGACCAGCCCGAGTCTCTGGAGCAGATCCTGGTGGACTGCAGGGACACTCTGAAATACGGTGTGAGGACAGGTGAGGACAAAGCACAGATGATGTCATGAATAAGTCTCATTGTCTCTCATGGCAGCTCCTTTCCTTCAGAGTCTTACAGTGATTATCAGTGATAAAAGATAAGAGCTTTGGTTCAATAACAGATTTCCTCTCATCTCTTTTTCAATCCCAGGTCACCCCAGGTTCTTCAACCAGCTGTCCACTGGGTTAGACATCGTGGGATTGGCAGGAGAGTGGCTCACATCCACAGCCAACACTAACATGTGAGTGAGGTGGTGAGTTAGAGAGTGAGTGAGTGAGTGAGTGAGTGAGTGAGTGAGTGAGTGAGCGAGCGAGCGAGCGAACGCTGTGCTCCATTTACGATAAATGTTGAATAAAGTCTTTAAATAATCCCTGCAACTCCCATATAGTCAGACAGATAATGATGGATGGCACAAAACAATACAAATTAGACCCAGTTTGGAAATAATTGAGTCCATTATTCTCACCTTGTTGTGAGATCTTCTTTTTCTTATCGTTTCCAAATGTCCAGTGGAGACGAGGGCCTTTTAAAGTGACATAAATAGGATCTTTGCTCATTTTTCTTCAGCTGAAAGAATGCTGGATTTCTACAGCCTCCCCACCGTCCCCTCCCCGATCCTGTCAATGTTGACCCGCTGCTGTGGCTGCGGCTACATAATACAGCGCCACAGGCAGGCTAAATTGCATATTGATTCGCATTCTGAGTTTACATGCTGTCTTTGTTTCATGCCATGCTGTTCCCAGTGACATAACAATGCCGACAGAACAAAAGAGCTTCTGCCCCGAGACGGCTGAACAATATGAACAACCATCGCTGGGACTCGGCATTGACTTTATTTTGTGAAGCGAGAGATGTAGGACGGCGAAGAAAAGAGCTCAAACTCGGTCTGAATAATCTTCAGAGCTCTTCGATCGTACCGGTACACTTTGGGAGGCTAAGGCCACGTTGGGCCGTTATATGGTTTAGAACAAAAATGTCCGTCCGCTGTGATTTGGTGTGTCTCTAAGACTCATCAAAGCATTTATAGATGTCGAGATTAAACCTTGATTACAAGCCTTTATTACACATCCACACGCTGTATTACTCTTTCCGCTCGACGTCCTCGGCCAACAGTCTGTCAACTTCAAGAAATACTGCAGTCCAGGGTGACATCACTGTGGATGACTCGGACCAGACAGTGGTGGTTGCTTACATACTTGTAATTTACCTTTATTAATTACCCCATCAACTGTAATTACCCCTGGCAGATACTGACTGACACTAATAGACTTCCAGGTCTTACATAATCAGAGTGAGCGAGGCTGTCGGCAGTTCTTAGGGGCAAATTAGTGTGGGACATCTGCGATCCGGCATCTGACTTGTTTATTTTTTCTCCTTTCCACATTACTGCGTCGAATAAATCAGATCAGTGAAAGTGTCGTTGCCGCGGGACACGGTGCAACACACTGTAATGCCGCACTGATTCACTTAGTTTCGCCGCACGGGTACACAAACGGTTACGTAACAGAATATGTGATGTGAAGATGAACCTGCTCGTATCTGTGGGTAAGAGTGAGAACATTGAAACGCATCCTCCACCCTTCGCACACTTTTTCTTCTTTTTCCTCATCAATAATCCATTTTCTACACCGACCACCTCAGTTGTTTCATTATGAACGCCTCCCATCGCTCACATTTGGCTCCTTCGCTGCAGGAGATAATCCAAATTTCTGCTCGATTACTGAGCCACACCCTGGACTCAAACCCTTCACCCACTAACTGCACATACACTCATCCTGACAGTTACCAGCTTGTCTCAGGCTGCAGACCGGTTTCACTTCTTTTTCTCCGATGCAGACTTTTTGTTTTTCCTCCACATCCGCCCACTCGTTTGGCATGTGGCGTTGTGGTTCCACTCAAACTGCCGTCCTGTCAGTGGTGGAAATGTTGCCGTCAGCAGGAGCTGCTGCTCAGTCACCACTCCTCATTTTCCCAGACTTGTCAGTTGATTTTAACACCGTAAACTACAAACTCCTCCAGTGCACACACACACACTCTGAACTGGATCTCTCCAGAACTATTCTCTGCTGGTTTGAGCTCTACCTTGCAGGGCATTCTTTCAGAGCGTCCTTGTTCTGTGAGGTCCCTCAGGGGTCATGCTTAGGCCCCATCTCCACCTGCTTCGGTGTGATTAATCGCTGGCACGGCATCTCAGCTGTTGCGATGCTGATGATACTCAGCTGTACTTATCAATCCATCCTCCATGCTCCCTGTGGATGAAGAACCCCGACTTTCAATGGAGCCTCTCCAAACTTGGTTCCTGACTGCTCCTTCCAGTGGAGACTACAGGAAACCTGGGTGTCACTATCAACAACCCTCAGTGCTTCACCAGCAGGTCTGCCTGTGTGTAGAGTGGAACTTCAACAAACCATCCAGAACACAACAGCTCATTGGGTCTTCAATGAGCCAAAGAAAAGCTCCAAAGCTCTCCGCTGGCATCAGTGGACCTTGATGTGAGGCCTGGAAAGCTATCAGAGGACAAACTGAACCCTCTCATCCAGACCCCACACAATCATTTTGATATCTACGCATGCATTTCCGCACCAGTTTGGTGTTAACTGCTAATCCATCTTGGTCTAAAGACCCAACTCTGAACAATTTCCCCTTAAAAACATGATCAACAATACACACTTATCATAGTGCTTCATTTTGTGGCCTTTAGTGCACCATGAAATGATAAAAGGTTCAGATTAACGTATAGACACATAAGTGCCAAATCCAATTCAAAATATTCTACTCTCTCTATGAGAGTATCATTGCCTCCACGGCCCATTAGTGGACTTAAGAGCGCCATCTAGTGGGCCGTGGAGGTTGTGGTACTGCCAAATTGTTATCAAAGCCAGTTAGTTATTTTTTATATCAAAATGTGCTCAAGAATTCAGATAAATAGTTTACACTGGTATAACACATATTTACAGCCTTTTGTCATATTTCTCTCTCTCTCTCCCTCTCCTTTATTTTGGACCGTGGTCCTCAGAGACGTTTGAACAATCAGAATTGGTCCTTAGGTTACAAAAGGTCGAGGTAGTATTTTAGAGACAATAGAGACCTAAGATCTAATTTGTGGCCGTGTTATAAAAGACATTGACTTTCCCAACATGCCAAACCAGAAAATTTGCTCTTTTCCTCCCACTCAATACAAAAGCAGCATTTAGTGGGTTAATGGGCTGGACGTTGGTTTTAGTCCTTTCATGGCAGCAAAGACCATTCATTACCCGTACACAATGCTGTTGGAATTGAAGTGTGACTGTGTACAAAAGCGGGTATCTGTTCCATTCTTTTTGCAAATGCGGCTCTGCTCCATTACCGTGGATTATCATTAGGGAGGACAAATGCATCATGTTAAATATCAGCGCCTCAAATTTAGAACCCAAGAGTGTCTCCTACAGCGTTTCAGTCAAATGGAGTCTCCCTGAATCCGGATTGTATGAAATACTGAGAAATGGACCTAAAACAAATCATTCATCATTAAAGGGCTTTATTGTGTCTTTTTGTGATTTTCCAGGTTTACCTATGAGATCGCCCCTGTGTTCGTGCTCATGGAACAGCTGACACTGAAAAAGATGAGAGAGATCATCGGCTGGCCTGAAGGAGAGGGCGATGGGATCTTCTCTCCAGGTAAGAGCTCCGATGATGATCAAACAAACATGGGAGGAGCCATGGGAGGAGCCTCTTCCTCAGCTGAACCATGGCATTTGTCTCCTGCAGGTGGCGCAATATCCAACATGTACAGCGTGATGATTGCGAGATACAAATTCTTCCCTGACGTCAAGACCAAAGGCATGTCGGCCGCACCCAGACTGGTCCTCTTCACCTCAGAGCACGTGAGTCCACCCCTCAGACGTAAGACCTTTAAGAATGAGCGTAGAAGCCTTGAACGGTGTGTGATGAGCGCTGTGTGTTCCTGCAGAGTCACTACTCCATCAAGAAAGCCAGCGCCACCCTGGGCTTTGGAACGGAGAACCTGATCCTTTTGAGAACGGACGAGAGGTTTGCTTTGTGTAGACGTTGCAGATAAAAAACGGATGGAGATCAAATACGTGTGTGTCTTATACTGTGTCATCCTCACTCACGCAGAGGGAGGGTCATACCTGCCGATTTGGAGGCCAAAGTCATAGAGGTCAAGAAAAAGGTGAGTGTCTAACACAGTATCCTTCCAGAAAAAAGCAGTCTAAAATTTTAAAAATATCACAGGATGCATAGAGTAAGAGCCCTGTAGGAGCTGTGGTAGGAATGGGTTTCAGTAAGTCTTCATGCCTCCACCGGCTCGGCTTCAAAATGATGCTCAGACTGGAAGAAACCACGGATGTAATTTTCCCCCCGTGATGGCTGCGAACAGACACACAGCATTACGCCTGATGTCTCTTTGATGTCAGCCATCACGGGGGGAAACAGAGCATCTCAGCTTGAATTCTGTCCACTCCTACGGCTTTACCGTCTCCTCTGACCCTTTCCGTTCGCAGGGCCACGTCCCCATGTTCGTGAGCGCCACCGCCGGCTCCACGGTCTACGGAGCCTTCGATCCCATCAACGAGATCGCAGACATCTGTGAGAAGTACGACATGTGGCTTCACGTGGATGTAAGAGGATGCTGGTGATGTTTGGTGCAAAAGAGAGCGACCGTGATTGGCGTCAGTACACCCTGTTGTGTTTTTTGTGCCGTGCAGGGCGCCTGGGGAGGAGGTCTGCTGATGTCCAGGAAACACAGACACAAGCTGAGTGGAATCGAGAGGTAAAGCTGTGCAGTAAATGAAAATATGTAGAGCTCATACCTCCAGAAAGACCACAAAAGCTCATCATTAGAATCAGTGAGTGAGTGAGCGAGAGAGAGAGAGAGAGAGAGAGAGAGAGAGAGATGTGTTGACCGTTTCGATATCTGTGCAGGGCTAACTCAGTTACCTGGAACCCTCATAAGCTGATGGGAGTCCCACTGCAGTGTTCAGCCATTCTGGTCAGAGAGAGGGTGAGTGTGTGTGTTTTTGGAAGTTGCTTGATGCACACACACACACCTACTCATGTATGTATGCATACACTACATAGACATGTGAGCTGTTTTCCTTCTGCAGGGATTATTAGAAGGCTGCAACTCCATGTGTGCCGGCTACCTGTTCCAGCCGGACAAACAGTACGACGTGACCTACGACACGGGCGACAAGGCCATCCAGTGTGGACGACACGTGGACATCTTCAAGTTCTGGCTCATGTGGAAAGCCAAGGTTTGCGTTGTAAGACTTTGCCGTGTAACTCTGCTGCCGGCTGGAGTTTGCGATGTTTAATCAGTGTTGTCTTTGTTTGTTAATCCCTGACAGGGAACGGTGGGATTTGAGCAGCATATTGACAGGTGCCTGGATCTGTCTGCGTATCTCTACGATAAGATAAAAAACCGAGAGGGCTTCCAGATGGTGTTTGACGGAGAGGTGAGATCATCACTTCGAAACTGAGCAAATCTTTTCCCAGTGAACGCCCCGATGAAGGCAGGGGGATGAATCGGAAACCACCAAACTCCCAACATCTCCTGCTTTCAGAGTCAACTCTTTACCTCTAAACGTGTTTAGGATGGTGTTGACGTGTCGTTTTATCGCCTCTCGTCACACTTTTCTTTTACCTTTCCTCTGTTATCAGCCGCAGCACACTAACGTCTGCTTCTGGTACATTCCGCCGAGCATCCACTGCCTGCCTGAGGGTGAGGAGAGGAGGGAGAGGTTACACAAGGTAACGACTCATCAGCCCTCCGGGTTGTTATGTATGCTTCATTTCCCATTCCCATTTCCACTTCCTGTTCCTCTCGGCTCGGTTTCTATCGTTTTAGCGATGCATTTCAGTAAATTTACACATAATTGCTTGTGTGTGTGTTTGTGTGTGTGTGCTCTATGTTGTTATGCACAGGTGGCCCCAAAAATCAAGGCAATGATGATGGAGTCTGGGACTACCATGGTGGGCTACCAGCCCCAAGGAGAGAAGGTCAACTTCTTCCGCATGGTCATCTCCAATCCGGCTGCCACCAGGTCAGACATCGACTTCCTGATCGAGGAGATTGAGCGACTGGGCCACGACTTGTAAAAATCCCACCTGACTTGTGAAATGCAAAAAAAAAACGTGGGCGTTGTGGCTTCGTGTCCCTGTGTCATAACGACGTTTGAGGTTTTAGCTTACAGGTCTTATCTGCCGATGCACAATAGTACAGTAGGCCCACATTCCGTCTGTCTCCACGTCCATCCTGTCTTAAGCAGCGTTGTTGAAAATAATTGTGCGCCTTTATTTGATCAAGGATATCTGAGTAAAAAGGACAAAAGTAAGAGAGTTAGCGAAGCACACCGGTATTCTAGCCAAATGGTATAATTTAGCGAGAATATGTGGATTAGCCTTTGTAGAGCAGCTAGCAGTCATTTTACCACCAACACCACATCATATTTTTAACGCAAGCACAACGGAAGCTGTGGCGTCGACGTGAAACTATATTAATGTAACATATATGATGTGTTGAGTGTTGGTGCTCCATGTTGTCGATGTGATTCTGAAGTACTGTACGACCACGCACCGCCCCGGCTGTCGTTTCCCTTTGATATGACTTACTGTAGACGGCCGTACACAACAGTCGGCGGAAACAAGGTACCGTACTCCACCGCTGTGTTTTTAGACATACGACATTTGGCTAGAGTGTGTATAGTATTGTTACATTGCCTTTGTGCCAAACGTGTCCCGGTTTTACAGTAAAAAAAAAAAAAAAAAAATCCTATGTGTCGAGTCAATCATAGTCAGTAATAACCCGATGGCTTTGTTTATATCCAGAGATTCTAATTGTGAATAGCTAATCTACTGTTCCACTTGTAGACGTGCCCTCCGTTCATACTTGGACACGGCTGTACATTATCCAAATGTTTAACTTTTAGTGTATTTGTGAACCAAAGACGGGTTGAGTTACATTTGTGTACATGTACATGTAATTTATGGGTGGAATAAGATTTATATAAGAAGATGTACGTTATCTCCTTTATCCTTAGTGCAATCTCTGTTGTGTAACCGTGCTCTGTAATCGTGAATCGCTGACTGAATGTTGTAGAGACAGACGAAAGCACAACGCTGAACCCCGGAGCCCCCGGAGCGGGACCTAGCTTTTACTCTGTAGGGACACATGATTGTTTGTATTATAAACGTGATCCATGGGGCACAAGTATAATATAATATGCAGAATTCTTTTGCTCAGTATATGCACACTTTTATCTTAAGATAGAGCCTAATGTGAAGAAGGAGAACAATACAATCCACAGCATTTACGATAAGGTTTGTTGGACTGCTGCACATTCCTGAATGAGTGGGATCAAACGTCCAAACGTCTCAGTGTTGGCACTTTATCCTCATGCCATCATCACGCAAAGTGTTACTGTTGTATCCACGGATCTAATAAAGACGTGAGCTTTAATGTGTGTTCTTGCACGTTGACCTTCACTGTATCTTTGTTCCATACACACACACACACATACACACACACGTATACTTATATACCCTCATTAGAGCAGCAACTAAACCACTGCCGAGGCCAAACTTGGACCAAATATGTCTGATTTGAATCATTTGTGTTATTTTAGCCCTTAAACATTTAACACTTACACACTAAATGATTTGAGTACGCATGAAAGTCAACAAGTCAAGCTTATTTAAAGACCTTTGGATTTATTTAATGGGACTTTTCGCACAAGAAATCCATTAAAAATTGTCCAGCAGATTTTATTCATTTATTAACATTTATTCTTAATTCAATTTCTGGTTTTTTCATTCTAAAAAAAGCCTTAATCCATTACAGTAACCTTTGTTATAGGAATAAAGTAGTTTGGTTTCACTTACATTTGTCATTTTATTATATTTATTGTAATATTGATAATAATGGTTTCTGAATGCTTTACTTGTCATAAGATATTTTATATTTTTAGATGGATCCAGCTGTGGATCACATTGAATCTGTTGATCGTTTATTGTAATTGATTATAGTGTTTTCACATATGAGAAATCTGACAACAGAACTTCTCATCTCACAATGTTCCAGTGATTTCCAGATGGAGATATTCCCCTCATGTGATCCGTTTCCTCCATGGGTCTGACAGATTCATCCAAAAATTGTTCCTAACTTTCTCAGTAAATCTGCTCTCATACAATTTAACACGCAAAAGACACAAAACTTACATAACAATCGCATCCAGGTATGTACTGCTCTCTAAGTCCATCACATTGAAGAGTTAGCATATCACAATTTTATCTTATCTTTACATAAATATATGCAAACTAAGTCAAATATATATGATGTGGTAGACATATAGCATAGATCTCACATTATTTATATAAAAAACAATGAAGTCTAAGACAGATTAATGCACATTTTTCATTTCTGCTCTCTTTTTCTGGTGAAATCTTTGCAGCCCACCTGGCTGTCACTAACAACTGCTCAGATTAATCACCCTGGGGGGACATTTTATTGGCTGATCAGTGCAGAGCTGAGATTTCATGAGCCACCTACCCTCAGCACCCCACCAACACTCCCCTCATTACTCACACTTTTAAGATATTTATCATAAAAGGCATTAGACTGTGCTCTCTTAACAGTTTCAAGGCTCTGCCTGGCTGCATTTTATTTCAACATGGCCGTGCAGGGGCCGGCTCTTTCGGCGGCTCTCCTCCCATCCTCCATCAGACGCTGCTTCTTTGTTTCACGGTTCAGTGCAGCAGTCATTACAGAGCTGATGTCACCGGCTGCTTTGTAAAGTTACGGGGGGAACGGAGGATTAAAGAAATGAGCTCTTATAATGGGATAATAGAAATCATAACTCTTGGCTTTTTGTTTGTAGCCGTCAGGATGTATCATCAAAGGTTAAATGCGCCAAAGCGTAATCACATGGCCAATTTGGAAGCAGGTGCTGCAGAAGCTTACAAAGATTGAATGCTAATGAAAGCGGGCCTTCAGCTGCTCGGGCCTGTCACAGTCTGCTAACTCAATAATGAAGGTAAGTTACATAATCCCAGCGCTAATGACACAAATACTGGTCATTAGTCGGTGCGGTTATAATGCAAAATGTGATTTATATTGTATGAGCTCTTTAGTCTGACCCTGATGCCTCATATAGACCATAAAAATCAATATTTGCCAGCATTTCACCGGGTTCATGACTTTAATCAGCAATCGGTCTCTTCATCAATTCTAATTATAAGCATAATTAAACTGCAGAGCTGAGGGCAGAAAAGGAAAAAATAATAAAGCCCGAGCAG
>OMNV01021584.1:0-10059 GCA_900303265.1 Brotula barbata | reverse complement strand
CCGAACCTGGCAAGTCCTCTGTTTTCCTCTTCAGGACATTTCAGCATCTGTAAGCGGTTTGATTTAGTATACGCTGTAGTGTGACTCCCCACCCCAGCTCATACATTAACAGCTCATCCTCTGAGCGTTGTTCACGTAGCGGCGATGGAATGCTGAAATCTGAGTCTATAACACTGACGGCGAGGCTATGCCGTGCCATTAATCTGACTGTAAATCATCCTCAAAAGAGTTGGAGGTCTAATCTAACGTCATATATATCCAGTAGTCAAAGCAAAATACACACGCTCACACTCACACACACACACATACGGATATATGTACTATGTATATGCTGCCGTGGCGAAGCTGAGTGCGAAGTTGAAGTCAAGTCTTGACCCTTTAAAATCACGGTCAAGGACCGGACTTTATACCGGAGAATGTGAAATATGTGTCAGATGGGCTCCACTGAAGGCCAAGAAGCTGAGTTTACCACTTACAGTGTCCAACAATGCTCTTTGCTGTACGCTAGCACACTCCTCTAATGTCTTTCTGTTTACGTATAGTTTACTTACGGTCGTTTGAATGAAAAGTTCTGAGCCCAGCATTGCGAGAGAATTCATGTATTTCTTCTAAAATGTGATATATTTGGTCAATTTCGCTCAATTATCATCCACAGCTGATTTGATGTCGTCAATCTAAAGCAAAGCTGGGGACTCGTCGTGTGTGTGTTTTCATGCGTGTGCACATGTTGGCCCATTTTTTTTTACTACAAACTGCCGGATCCTGATATTTTGAGGGCCCGAAGCAAATTTGAATTCTGTGTCCCCGATTTCAAAACTTGTCGCTCTGTTCATTCTTGCTCTCCTTTGTTCACTTTAATCTCTCCGCTGCTGAAGGACTTGGGTTAGTTCAATGCTTTCATAGTTTGGTGTCACTTTTCTCAAATTAATACCGCTGATATGCGGAGGTATTAACTTGACAACAAACAAGACAAGAAGACAGAACTTCTCAAATACAAGATCCAGTTCAAGACTTAGAGGCCAAACGGTCGGCCAAGAACCCACAAACATCACCTTCGCCTGGCGTGACGTCCGTCCTCAGGTGGCGCACGAGGCCCCGTCTGCATAAAAACACCCGTCGCCTCTTTGTTGCTCAGGGTGATGCACATGGAGAGGAAGGCCTGCAATATATAAATTTGAATAATAAAAGTGCAGAGCTAATGAGAAAATGTAAATGAGACGTTAGCCTTCATTTGATCAACAAGAAATGAGGGCCGAGGTAAATTAGCCCAGGATCGTGTTCGTGGTGACACCTGGGAGACCGATAAAGTGTTGGCCATTGTCTTCCCGAATGGAGACACGGGGGGGCAGCACGAGGAGGCCCGTCAGCGTAGGTGAAGGCACAAACAGGCGAGGATCAAACAAGACATCGGAGCGCTGGAGCGGACCCCCCGTGTCCCCGTGACCGGGACTGTGGACACAGACGCAGGACACTGGTAAAATGAGGAAGAATCAGTACGGAGTGTGTGCTTTAGGAGAGAACACATTTGATGCCGTCGTGGTTTTAGCCCCATCCTGGGCTCCAGTACACGCAGTTAAAATCCTCACACAGATTTTATCGGCTCTCGTGGTGCAGTTTGTCCATCTGATGATAAACTGGAATGACCTTCAGCGAGTAAACATTAGCATTTACATCCCTTGACATCCCCGATGGCCATTTCACTCCTGGATTTCACACGAGATGACGATGTGTTTGAGGTACTTTTGGTTTCACGACGCATTAAAGGAAGCGGAACGAATGGATCGGTTGGACTTAGGATCCCTCTCGTTCATTTTTTTAGACATTTATTTTGTTCATTTTTCTTCAAGTTTGCTGCACCGCAACGTTCTGGGTCCTTTTACGGCATCGCAATCAGCTGATAATGACGATACGGCAACAGGATGAACATTCATACACGTCAAAATATGGAATTTGGTAAAGTAGCATCGCGTGACCTCCAAATGTCTGATGTCGGAGGTACCGGCATCAATTTGGTTCTCTGTTTGCACAGAGTTCGCAAACTGCACAGCGGAAGTTTAGCCAGCGACTGAGGAAACGTCTCTACTTCAAGCACGGATCTGATCCGAGTGTACCCGACTTTGCTCGCTATGCGGATACGGCAGATGAAGGAGGTGGTTTATTTGAGGAGGTAAAGGGAGGTGATAAAGCAAAACCAGGCAGAGGAGTGCTATGAAAGTCCAGCTCCTGCCTCTCAACAGCCCCCTCCTTGAGATGCAGATCATCCGTGATCACCTGATAGTCCCAGACACTGGGAGCGCTAAGCTCTTGTCGACCTCTTGTCAGAGACATCCTAGCAACACTCGCTGTCCTTGTCCCTCCGGACACCCACACACTGCTTCTCCTCTTTGCCACCTCCCCCAGGCCTCCCACCCAGACCCTCAGTCCTTGGAGAAGACCCCAGGCCAATGGCGAACAAGGGGCTCCTGAATGGGCCTTGGACTGGCCTTTGTCTGGCCCTACTGCAGAGTTTCTTTATTTACACAGTCTTTAACGCTGTATGTTTTCTTGTCCCTTAATTGCATTGGCCTTTGCTGCCCCTTGGTCAATCAATACCATCTCCCCAATGACATCAGCACCTCTATTCACCGAGGCCTTTCCAGGTGATGGTTGTTTCGTGGGAGAGCTGGTGGGAAAGAACTTAACAGATCCCTCAGCTTTCATTCCTCCCTCTGCACTAACCCGTCCACGTCCGCATGAACGCACTGTACACGGCTATGAACGAAGTGTGTACATCTACGGTAGCTGCGGGCTAACAGCTAGCTCAAGTGAAAGCGTTATTCCAAAAATAATAAACGCAAATACGCTATTTTATTTAACAGCATTATACGAAAACACATCATTTACTTCTAACGTTAGCTTACCTTGCCAAGCCAAGCTAGCATTATCGAGCAAACTTGTAAGTTGTGTAAGTTAATGTTGTGTGCAGTAAATCATTGAATAGTACTTCATAAATTGTACTTCTTCACCACTTCAGTTCTGTTCTATCGCTAAATAATTCAAAAACTACTATTTTTAGGTACTTTGGATGGCAGAATAGCGAGCTAATGTTAAGGTTTGACCGAACCTTGCGACGGCTTCTCCATGCTGGGTGCTAGCAAAGCTTTACTTAGCGAAAACCGATGCGCGCATTTAATGGCCCACGAATGTGTTTTTCTGCTCATTTACTTTCATTTTAAAAGTTAAATAACTAATTGGTCATGACTTGTGTTCTTCAAAACTTTGTGTCCTAGATGCTGTTTGTTATTGTGGACTGAAGAACGTGGAATCCTTCGTTCTGAGTACTTGATGTACTTAATTACTTTTCACCCTGGAGTTTTAATTTCTTTGTTGAAAAAAAAAAACTAATACTTTTCATAACTGGCTGATTATTTTCAGGGTTGCTCGAGTCCACTGACAGCATTGGATCGCATTTTTTTTGTGAATGGCTAACGAGCTACACACAGCCAGAATGACAAACTGATGCATCGTGGGAGGAGAGGACGTCGGTTCCTCGGCGTGTCCAGCCGGGAGCTGAAACCCGACGGACGCTCGTGGAATCGCCGTTGTGCGTTTAGAGCGTCAAACTCCACAGAAAGGGGCCGTCCACAGGTCTCACGTCCAAGATAGTTCGACCTGACAGTTTTATTACAAGATCAAGATTAAAGCATCGAGATAACGATGGAGTAAAGGCCACAGCCGATCAGTGAAAACTTTTTCAGGTCAGCGCCGCACGCCGACTGCCAATGCCGTTATTTTCACTCCGTTCTGTCTGATTCAAACTTCAAACTCTCCGCGTCAACTCCATCAACGGATCGTCTTCCTTAAAAGTACGCCGGAGGCCTCAAATGAATGAAAGCCATCAAAAATCAAACACTCGATGAAGCCGATCCACTCCACCGGGCGGTACGATCTTTGTCATCCGCCACGCCGCCGCCGCCGTTTTCATGGCGTCGGTCCAGTCACGGCACGGCTGCCGGTCTGTTGGACTCGATTGGACTTGATTAGGTCTAGTAGGTGCTACAATCAGCACCATCAAAACCATTTTTCTGACCTGCGACACCGGAGTAGAGTGAGTTGACATGCCTTTACCGCCCCGGAGAGTGCGTGTGTGTGTGTGTGTGTGTTTGTGCGTGTGCGTGACCGAGCACATTAATCATAAGAGGTCTAACCCTCTCCTGTGTCCAATTCAGCGATGAGTCTCTAGTGCGGCACCATGGCAATGTTTAGACAGAGCAGGACATAATTATCTTTTTGTGTACTTTCATAAGGAGACAGACGACAAAACTACGGCACGACGATATTATCCCCTTCATTCCACGCAATTAAAACATAAATAATTAAATGCCACTAACTAACGTAACTGGTATGCAAATTTGGCGGTTTAGCCGTTTCAAGAACACAGGGGGTGATTTTTTTTTTTTTTTTTTTTTTTTCCCCAAATGGAGACCGTTTAAAGTCGACCTTTGGAAATGTTATTTTGAATGCAATGTGATGGCGCTGTTTAATTTGAAGAGGTACTTATCACAAAGTCAACATCTTACTTCTGTTTTCCTGACGCACACTCAGTCACCATATATTAGGCAGTAGCCTGGCAACCACGAGAGTAGAGGCGTACCAAATGGACACGTCTGCGGTGCGACAGGCCCGCTGCGCTCCTTACCTCTGACCCCGGCCTGCCATTTTGTTTCTGTCCTGCGAAGTTGCCAGTGATAGCGTTACCTTGTCTCAGCAGGTGTGCCGGGATGGAGGGCCCTGTCGCACGAAGGGGGTCACCAACCCCACAGTGTTTCCCCCCATTTATTTGAATAATGGCCCATTAGGACGGCTGGATTTCCAATGTTAAAGTAGCTGTATGTGTCTCCTAGATAAAAGACATAATTACCTGAGAGAGGGAGGACGTGTTGGTGTGTTGGTGCACACTTTTGCTCAGCTGTGGCTCCAGGGGCTCAGGATTAGCGCTCGCTCTCGCCATTAGGTGGCGACAGAGAGACACTCAGAGGGTGAGAGTGTAAGCCCATCTCTCACTACTTCAGCAGCACAACTGCCATTGACAGAAACTGCTGCCATAAACACGGATAAAAAACACACACCGATCAAAGCGAGAGAGTTTTTTTGAGGTGTACGCTCTTTAAAGCAGGGGACTGAAGAAAGAGTGACATCCAGAGGCCCTGCTGCGTCCGTTTGGAGTCCCGCTGCCGCTGTTTGTGCTTCATTTTCAGATCTGCTCCAATGAATGACCCGTCACAGCGATTACACGAGTTATACAAACGATCTGAAGGCGAAAATGTGCGGTTTTTTAAAACTATTTCGCGTTAATTGCAGTAATTACTCACTCCATGTCACAGTATCATGGTGAACATAGAGTAGGCAATTTGTAAACCTTTGGCTTGCTAAGAGACGGTGTTGCCCTTTTTGGTCACCATTGTGGCTTCTTTTGCCTTTCGTCATCCTAGTTCAAGAGAGACTTGCCATGCAGTCAATGGAAATTTGGATAGGCAATATGGAGTGGCATTTATATGAATCCAAAAGATTGCCAATTAACGATGAGTTCTTTATCATTTATTTGCCCTTGGGGTTTTATTCCTCAGTTGCTATCACCTCATAAAAGCATCCTTTCAGTACACAGAATAGAAACCCATTTTCATGGCCTCCTCTAATGCATTTCCGTCTATCTTCATGCCTCAAAAAAAGTTTTCACCTCTTCACAAAACATGTTAATTGCCATCGCGGGCCTCAAATAAAGAAAATATCTACAAGTTAATTATCTGACTATGTTGGCAACCCATCTGCAGAAAGCCACATTGAAATTACTAAATTGTGTTTTCTCCTTTTCGTCTTTTATTTTGGACACATTGTTAATCAAAAGGCTTCAGAAATGTGCAGATGGGTAATCCTTGTTTCTGCAGGGAGCAGCCTGGTTCAAGGTGAGTGTTCCGTGGCCCTAAGCCCTTCTGTTTGTCTCCATTGTGCTGTGTAGGTTTCATATCCTCACGAGAGATTCACTGTACCCAAAAAAATGGGACTTTGCGTTGGGACGCGCGCAGGACGCAAATGTTCGTCTGAAAACGCAGACACGCTCTCGCTCGTACGGCACCACGACATATGGACGCGTTGAACAACAAAGCTTGGCCTTCAGGACCTAAGAAACAGATAATTATTGGAGAAACGACCCAGAAATTGCGTTTTTGCGTCTCTGCAGCGACAGACCGACTCGATCGGCTTGATACTCGTCATCAAACTTCAAACTGCGGCTGCAAACTCTTCACAATCACTTCTAGATGAGGAAAAAAAGTTGGGATGACACCAACCTAAGGCCGACGGATAAAATAGATTTTTAGGCATCATTAACACTTCAATGATTCATTTTCGTACAATATATAATGTTTTGCGTCTCTTATCCAGCTGATGACTTTGGTATAAGGACCATTTTATGCATCTTCAGGGTTCGTGAACTCTCTAAATTAGACGATTTTGGTATCGTTTGTGTCGTTTTTATTCTCGGTCATGTTGGTAAGTTGAAGTCCAGTTCCAGATGTGTCGGCCAGTAGGTTCAAACTCTCACTATCTGTGCTAAACTACGCTAATCTTGGCTGTAACCTAATATTGCTTTTGTCCTTTGAGTTTTGGATCCCAGATTAATGTGTAAGGTGTGACCGATGAGAATTTCTCTTCTCAGTGCAACTCCTTCATGATCCAGATGTTGCCGTAGCTTCTGTGCAAATACGGGCGATACGGGGGAAACAAACGTTGACGTTTCGATCGAAATATGGATTTTTTTTTACAAAACGCTTTTAAGCTCGTATAAGAAAATATAACGTTTGGGTTCGTGTCAAAGCAAAACGAGTTTGTTCAGTATTAAAACTTATAAGAACCATGTTCGAATAAGGTGATAAATCTTCTTATTTTGCACGTTATTCAGTAACAAACACACTGATGGTACCTGTTCCTTCCACGGCATCTTCATTTGTACCTGTTTTTCATCAATGTGCATTTATAGAACTATATTGATTCAGTCTGGTTTTCCCAATGCGGCGTCATTCAAATACATTCCATACACAGCACGGACTGATCGAAGCGGCTAACCGGCAAATATTTTATCTTCCGAAGGTTTTTTTTTTTTTCCATATCTTCAGCAGGACTGAAACAAAAACAAGCCTCCCAGTCTTGCACCGATGTGGCCTTGACTCGTATAGTTTCACTTATTGTTTAAAAAAAAAAAAAAAAAAAAACGCTGGAGCTCTCGAAACACTATAGCAACCGAACTATGGCTTTCTCTTAAGTGCTCCATAAACCCACGCTGGAATCAATACGGTCACGCAGGCTGACCTCACCTGGCTGCTTTGAGCCACCAATGCAGCCCTTCCCTGGGCGCTCTTCACTCGGGCTTTATTTACCACATGATTTGCTTCTCCACCCATTTGAAAGCCCTCCCTGACACTCTCCTCTTTACTGAAATGGTCATAAATGTGACTTGATACTGCCTCTATGCATTCACCTTGAGAGATGGCTATTGTCCAAAATGATGGAATTGACCCCATCAGCTCCCGCAGCCATTGAAGAAGAAAACAGCCCCGCAGTCACGATGAGTCTGATCCCTGCCTTACAACCTGCGCACAATGATTCACCGCTTTGACACGTGAAGGATACATTCACTTCCTCCGTTTGCGTGTCTGCTCTCACATCAGTGGCAATAACATCCACATTAGTTGCCCTTTCTAATGGTACCTCACTTGATCGACATACGGTGAAGTGAAAAATTTGATTTGAGCAATTTTTCTTTATTATCTGGCGCTCCGAGCTTTTGAAGCACGTGACCTTGAGCGTTGCATTTGTTTTGTACCAACACGGCGGAAGGGCTCGGATGCTTACGTGTCAGATCAGTATTTTTGGCCCTTCGCCTCAGCCGCGAGGATTACAAACCACTATATGGCTCTCCAAGGCCGAGCGCTGGCCTTGTACCAGATGCTTAGCACCGGCAAAGAGGTATTCAAACTTAAAGTTATTCATGTCAAGTAACACACACAAAACCCTTACCTGCGAGCCGTAATTCTGATATTTTGATGGAAATACCAGACATTTCACGGCGGCTCGACAAGGAACTTTTTCACGCGGCGAACACTTTGCCGCAGCTTACCACTTCCACGCTGTCACTTCCTTCACCTCCCTTCTCTTCCTCTCCAGTAGATAACATAGCAGGGCAGAAATGTTAAGACCAGCCGCCCTGCACTCCTCAGCTCCTCAAATTCACAATGCGCCGTTGTCATGTAAGAAATGGTAATATTCACTGGTCTGCAAAATCAGGCACTTTGTCGGAAAACAACTCTTCCCCTCGACATTGCTTCACATCTCTTGAAGGGCCAAAAACACCCATTCATTCGCCTTAACACCGAGGGCTTTGGTGATCTAATGCTAAACCTCTCTAAGTGAACGTATTTGTGGAGAAAAATTGCCGAGCCTTTCAAAGTGATAGGACGAGCTATCATCATGTATGAGTCTCCACCGCACAAGTGAGCCCTCAGGTTTAATTAGACTTTTTAAGGGTGCGTTCCGTGAAAATCAGCCCGTTCTCCCCGCCGCTTGTGCGTGGAGAAGCGTCTCCTCTCTTTCGTTCGCCTCGAGTGGTCGATACATTAAAACTTGAACTGATTGATTTCAGAAACGCCGTGGCATCGGTGTCCGTTCGCAACCGTCGACGACACGTGAAGTGTCTTAGTCATCAAGCTTTAGACCGCGGATTGATTATAGCTTGACCGGCAGGGCCCATCTTACCCATCCTTTTCAGGAGGTCTTGCATTTAGCACGCAGGGCACTTCTGGTGAATCTCAAACGGCACAAGGGTATTCACACCGTGGATGAGTGGAAAGCTTTTTCTCATTCGCCCGAACCTCATGAATACATTCCCGCTCTAACTAACTACTTTGCCTTAATGTGGAATTTCAAACGAGGTATGAGGCCAATTTATTTATTTGTATTCGCAGCATCTTAGCCATACTCTTGAACGCAGCGATGGCAGGGGAGGATAATCTCCGTCTTTCATCAGCAAAGTGGCTCGGCACAAAATGCATCGCTAATGTATTCATTCGCTATTGATTGATGGTCGCTCCTGCACTACTAGGCAACACCATTATTACCATGCACAGATTCCACGCTGCCCACAATAAAATCATTGTCCTGATTGAAGTTATCCACCACCAAGGTGTCGTAATGGCACAATTGGCGTTTGCTTCGGTTGCTGACGTCCCCTGTCATCAACCTAACGCCATCGTCCTCTCGCTGCCTCGTGGGAGAGGACGCGGTCTGTGCAGGAGGTGCAACAGGTGCTGATGTTACTAAAGACACCTTAACCGTTGTGAAAATGCAGCGGAGTGGAGCAACTTTCTGCTGAACTGCAGTATTTACTGTACGTGTGAGGTGGACGGTGTGAAATGAGGGAGAATTGGCTGAAAGGATCTTTTTATTTTTTTTTTTATCTTATCCTCTCCTCCATTCATGACACCAGTGTAGCGCCAAGGTTAATCGTCTATGCGCTTCATAAACATTATTTTTTGAGCCACGGCAGTTTAAAAGGAGCGTTTTAATAAAATATTTGGACTGAAATAATTCAGATTTTAGGACCTAAAAGTTGTTTTAGATTGGATTGGATTAGATTAGATTAGATTAGATTAGATCAGATCAGATTAGATCAGATTAGATTAGATTAGATTAGATTAGATTAGATTAGATTAGATTAGATTAGATTAGATTGACTGTTTCCAAATTGAGATGGACAAAAAAAACCCCGATAAGATCACAACGTTAAATTTTTTTTGTCTGGGATTCAGACCTGCAGCAAAATCTAATAGGATCTTCAAGGAACCCCACCCGCTTTTTCAATAATCCTGCTAACCACAATAAAACAACTATTTATGAATGAAATTATTTCATATTTATTCTGTTATTTATTAATATAGTTTAATCATCTTTTTTATTATAATCTAGGTGAGACTGACTGTATTAACAGCTCAAGACAGACTGATAGAATATTTTCTTTTCATAAACATA
>OMNV01021582.1:9583-20941 GCA_900303265.1 Brotula barbata | reverse complement strand
AATTTCCACATTTCAAGCATCCGCCGTGCAGCAGCAGTGCCGCTGTTTCACATGAGAGCCCGCTACCCTTATTGCTGATTTGTCACTTTGGAGAAAATGTCTTGTGCTCGGTATCAATGTATGCACAGAAGCGCTCGTTTTCATTTACATGCTACATCAAAATCTTTCAGCCAAGACGCACATGCTGATGAACTCTCCGCTGCTCTGTGTCGACTGCAGCGCCTAGGGGGAGTGTTTCGTAGGACTGAGACCTATAGGCCTCACACCACAATTTCATATGCGTGTGTGTGTGTGTGTGTTTTTGTCAGACCTTCAGCATCTCCTCATGGATGCCATAATGGCCGTAGGAGCTGAAGTAGGCCTCATCTTCATCTTCTCTCAGCTCACCGACGGCGCCCCGGATGCCAGATTTGCCCGTTTCTGCATTCAACACCAAACCCTGAGCCAGCAGCCTGAAACAGTGTGCAATCATCTGCTTTCAGCCTTCATCTCTCACATTAGGACTTTGGTACGCTTATGAGAGAAAGTACACACAACCTTCATGCAGGACATAGCAGTAAATGGAGGGGATGGGACACATTCATCTTTCTCTTTCCATTTTCAGCCCCCCTTCCTTCCCCCACCTCACTCTTTCTGTAATTTTCCCTTATTGCCCTCCACGTTCTACCTCCCCCCCATCACTTTAACCTCTATGCTGCAGTGGAATTTTCCCTTCACTCTTTTATCGCTCCCCTTCCTCCAAACTTCTTCCCGCAAGGAGTTGAAACCACTGCAATAGTGAGTTCACTGTTTCCCCCTGCTGGTCGAATGATGGTAGTACAGGAGCAGGCCAGTACAAGAGGAGTGTTGAAGGAGGAACAAAGAGTGTAGTTTTAATAATAGAAAATGTTTGATCTGTGCCTACATCCAAAGACAGGCATTCATGCGAATAAATTTGGCTGACGGTGGCCATTATTTCTGATTAAAAATTATATTCTGTATGGGACTATCGGAGGTTTGTCCCTTCTGACACACTAGTAAATCCCATTCCACCCTAGTAATCCCATCTTCCAGTCCAATAAACCCCCTCTTCACCACCCTGTAGGGTATAAGAAAGGGTTTTAAGGTAGAAATTGTGTGAAATCTACAGGGAGTTTGACGTGAGTGCATGTGGCCATCTGCAGGCAAATGTCTACCGAATGTGTCTAAATTTGCCTTAAATTACATAAAGGTTAAGTAAACATAAAAATAATTTGCTTCTAAGGCAAACGATTCACAAAGTTACCAAACAAAAGTTAATTGCTTTATAAATGTTCATATGTTGATGTGACTGAACAACGACCTGCGGCAAAACCAAACCTTGCTGCTTTTGTGATATCCTGCTAACAAACAAGCATCGAGGCAAAGACACAGCCTGATTTTAAAAAACGAACAGGGCAAATTTATCACATCACTGACTTGAGTTTGTGCAGGTCATCCATAGCTCTGGCCAGAGCCTCCTCTGACTGACGGGCTCTCTCCTCAGCTGCTCGAGCCCTATGCAGCAAAGCATTGTGGGAATCTGTCCCAGATGACAGGCCAGCTGTCGGGCCGGGCCCCTCCCCGACACACAACTCCTCAGGGTCTGTCAGGAATACAGAGACGTGAAACGGACAGGCAGAACAAACAAGTGACGTCAGCAGAGATGGAAGAACTTTTCAGGGAACATTACAAGTTACACATTCACATTTTTATTCTAAAAGGGGACTCAAAACCTAAGATAGACGTCAAATATTTTTGTTGGCTTCCAACCGCAGAGATTGCACAGATTACACATATGTGCGTAATTACACCTGAATAATGTGGACACAGGAAGTAGAGAGCTTCTTCACCTGTCTGCAGCAAGGCGTCGTCCTGTAGGACGGGCCGCAGGAAGTCTTCACTCTCCCAGGGTAAGACGCCGTCTGTCAGCTCGCTCAGTGAGGACGCGCTGCATTTCTGTTAACAGACACGTGACGCAAAGAAACTGGTTATACAAAACCAGACATTTTTCTTCTTCTTTTATATCAGTTGTTGCACATTTGACAACAAATACAAATAATGCTCAACATCAGGTCCTGTGTTTAAAGTTGTAGTCCTATTTTGGTAAAATGCACGTCCTGTGATTGAGGATTTTATTGAGCTTCGTTAACAACCATTAAAAGTTACAAAAATAAGTTAAGTCCAATAATTTTGATCATATTTTTTACAACTTTGGATTGCATACTACAAAGTTTAAGAACATTCTTGATTGTACTTTAAGACATACAAGTACCAGCCTTCGCTGTACTTACTGATGAGCGTATGAAGTTGATCATCTTTAAGTAACCGTAGTCATCTAAATCTGATGAGGAGGGAAAGAAGGATGAGTAGTGTCTTGATAACAGAATGCTTCATGACAGACGTGTGTGTGACGTAAGAGGCTTCTTACTGTGTTTTCTTATCACGTCTACAATGTTTAGCTGGTGATCAGCTGTGCAGTGCTGCAGTGTGGAAGCTACAGAGCTCAGCAACCTGAGGTCAAAGAAAAACCAGGGGTGAAAGATCAAGTCTGAGAGTAAGAAATCAATCACCACAAATCACACAGACAGACAGAGAGAATATTTTGACATGAAGGTTTTATTCTATTTTTAATTTTTAAATGAATGAAAGCATCTTTGATGCCTGTCTGAGCCATGCTTCCTTCCATGCTTCCTTTCAACTCTGCAGCTTTATCTCACCTGTCACAGAACAGACAGGTGACCGACTGACTGTCCTCCTCCTCCTCCGTCCACTGCCACTGCTCTTCATCATCAATGTCATCCTCACCGTCTGAAAGCTCTGGCATCTCCTCAGCATCTCCATCTGTTGAGAGGAAATGCTCATTAGAGCAACAAAGCCACTCACACTTGGGTCAAATGTAAATACAGTTTACAGTGAGTGATGAGTCTTACTGCAGCTCAGAGCAGGACCAGGGAACTTTATCGACAACTTTTGATGGCCAAATCAAAGTGTTGCACAGATTTCAGTGACATACAAGCCCTGACTGAGGCTGCATAGCCTGGCCATCCAGCCTGTCCCTCTGCACAACTACAGATCAGTATCCAGCTGGACTCTGCACATCTAAGCCCATCACAATCTGCCAGAAACTTGGGAGTCATCATTGACAACCAACTAACCTTTAAGGACCATGTGTCCTATGTGACATGCCGCTTCACCCTATACAACATCAGGAAAATCAGACCATATCTGTCCGAACATGCAGCACAACTCCTAGTCCAGGCGCTTGTAATCTCACGCCTAGACTACTGCAACTCCTTACTGGCAGGACTCCCAACATGCGAACCCTCTGCAGATGATCCAGAATGTGAACTTTTTTCTTTATCATAAACCACCACATAACACAAACAACAACAAGACAGACAGAAATAGAAATACATACAGGAACAAACATATGAAGTTTGAGTAAAACTCTTCATCATGAAACAAACTAACTCAAGAAAAGAGAACACGTTTTATGTCCAAAAAAAAAAAAAAAAAGCTAACAACAAATAAAACAAAGCTAAAATAAATAGCTATTATATTTAGAACAGAAATGATCAAATTCTTGAAATGAGATGTTTTTGCTTTTTCTAAACATTTCATTCAAACAACATTTCTGGTGAAAGGCAAGATTTAGAGAATTTAGTGTATATTATGTGTTCCTACTGAAATGACGTTTTTAAAAGCAGTCATGATGATATGTCAAAGTTCAAAGTTCACTCATTCAATTCCACAAATATGGAAACGACTTGGACATTAGGAACCTCTCTCTCTCTCTCTCTCTCTCACGCGCGCAATCACAATCAATCCCAAACACTCGTGAACATTTATCAACGGAGCTGCTGTGGAAAGACACGCTAAGCTAACACGACGCTTGTTGGCTTCCTACTGATTCAGGCTCATAACTTGTCAATCATCGTTTGACTACACACCGTACATAGAAGATTTGAAGTGGTGTGGCAGTTGTGTGGATACATTAAGTGACGTCAAGAATCGAGTATAGGAGCTACGTGGCCGCGTATCCGGTGAAAAGTTGACCGGACGACATTAAAACGTGAACTGCCTCTCTCTAATGTCGTCTGCGGTTTGATGGTTTTATATATTTGCTATTTAGAAAACTCACGTGGTTCTGTGTATGCTGCCATGATCCCGCCGCAGCTTCGCCGGATTTCCGGGTGACGTTTCCTGACGTCACATATCGCTAATTGGCATTTCTAAAAACCTACCACCAGATGTCGCCAAACACATTTTCTCTTGAGGCTTTTCGAACTTGATTTGTAAATGGGCTTGAACTTCAGAGGACACATTCAATGAGTTGGTCTGTCATGCGGTTCTGGCTTCTCGGATCAAGTCCAACAAAATGAGGAAGAGGACTTTAAAATCCTGCTGAGTGCTGATCTCCAGCATGGTAGATGTTGACACGCTGTCCTCTGTGCAGACTTCTCATGTTGCAGCCAATGCCTGAACTCATACTCACGGGCTCGGTCCTTCTATTGGAGCCTGTTGTCCCTGTGGACCCCCATTGTGGTGGCTCCTGACAGGACACGTGGGACATAACCTACAGGGATAAAACTATTCATTCATCTTAACACGTATGAGGACTTTGATTCGTCATGGGAGTGTGAAAACTTGTTCAGATCATTCAGATCACCTCTTTGGGCGCTGTAACCCTGACGTCTCCAACCTGGAGATTTTAGATGAAGTGACCTTCAAGTTGCATTTTGTACCTGAGACCCTGTGACCGGCTCATCCTTCTGTGTTACATCCAGTCAGCGGTAGAACAGTCTGAAGTGACCCGGAACAGAGGTCCTTATTTCTGAACTCAAAGCTCTGCGATAAGGGTCAACTCACCTGCTCCTAACCTACATTAATGATGGTGACGACGACGACTGGAGGGTCGCAGAACTCATTTTTCACAAAGTCTGACACAGACTGAAGCCACACACAACCATCTTAACCTCTTAAATCTTCTCAATTTTATTTTACATTCTAGTTCAAAGCCCACAATCCCAAAGGTACCAAATATAGCATATGACAGTGCATTCTGAGGAAGTATTATATAACATGATACCCACCATATACAGAACGAAAGACAAATTGTAGTTCAATGGTAGATTAACTATTGTGTCCAAAGTCTCTAATCTTCAAATGTAGCACCTCCATCATGACAACAGAGAACAACGATGGAAAAATGAAGATGAAAGAGCAAAGCATTGACATTAGATAAACTTTATATAAATATAGTGCTGCAAACATTTCCCTGCTTTAAACACATATATATATATTATATTAATTAAGACAAAACAATAATATTTACTCTTGTGGTGGATAAAATCGAACTTTGGGCACTCGCTTTAAGGCAATGGTTAAAAGTGCAATGTCCCAGAACGATAAAAGGATAAATGATGATATCATTGTAGACCAAGGAACTGAAACCTGAATACACTTCAGAGAGCGAATGCTAATTACTCCATAAAGCACTTAGTACAGCCACCACGGAACAACTGCATACAAATACAGTAAAGAAATTAATAATGCACTTTTTCAAGTGCTGCAAAATATTTGGCAGTAAAATTACTTCAGTTGAGTCATAACAGCAGTGCACTGGCTGTGTCAGGCCACAGAAAGTTTAAGATTATGAATTAAATATACGGCACACAGACAAATGGGTTCTCTGAATGTAGAGAGATATGATTTGACCAAAACTCTCATCCTCACTTCTTCTTTCCTGCTTCCCTCTCTTATTTCCCTTTAATCTTTCCAAAGTTACTGATGTCTTTGTTCTCCAGGATCTCCGTCTTCTTCTCAGGCTGAAGCAGAGTGTTGGACACCATCGCCGTTGCCACTGTGTGGATGGGTGTGGCCATAGATGTTGAGGCCATGGAATTGAAGGCACCCAGGACCTTTCTGGTCAACCACTCAGCAGGCCGACTCTCCTTCCTGTCCACCAGCAGTACACTGTTGGAAAAAAACAAAACTAAATGATACACTGAACATCTCATGAATCAATCACTCTGTTGTAAACAAACTCAGTACAAAAGTGGACCATCTACTTTCAACCTGATGGTGGCGCTATAGCAATGGATCGATTTTGTCAATTACTTTGGAAGTATGGTCACAGGGTAGTTAATTATCCGGTAAATGTCATCATTGGTGGACTGTTCAGCCTTGGCAGAGGTACACACTCTCTAGGGCAGGGGTTCTCAATCTACTTTTTATTCAAGGTCCACTTAGAAATTTTGTACATGGTCAAAGGTCCAGGACAATGCTAGAAAATGTCACCGACATAAATCAACATCCACGTCTGTCTGTCTGTCTGTCTGTCTGTCTGTCTGTGTCCCATTCCACTCTTCATGATGGTCACTCTTTCCATCTCTGTCCATTTCTCTTTGAATTCTCAGTTCTCTTTATTAACTATTTGTTTCTTTGTGCACTTTGAGAACGACACAATGCTACCTGACCAGCAGTGACAGCTGGTTAGAGTTTGAGAAGCTCAGCTCTTGGGGCTTTCTAGTCTTTTTGCATTTTATAGTTCATTAGGGGACAGTTACATTCAACCAATCTGACCGATGCGTTAACAGGTGCTGTGCTTAATCTGAAGTGTGTGTCACAATATAGAAAATAAATGTGATGACTCACCCAGGTCGATAGATGGCATATCTGTCAAAGCCCAGGGCCTCAATGTCTGCTTCCACCTCTCCCTGGAAGAGAGTGCATTCGGTATCACCTCTCACTCATTCTCCTATTTCTTGGTTTTCATTTTGCTTACTTTCTATTTTTCAAAGAGGCTATATTTGAGTATGTGGCTGGCAGATAAATAGTTAAACTTGGGTAAAATTACCTTGACTTTGAGATAGAGAAAGTTGCTGTTTTTATCAGCGCCCCTGGATGATTCCAGGTGGAACTGTTGGCAGCCTCCAGCCTTCGCAAGCTCTGCTGATTTTAGAACATAGTCATGATCAACACGGACAAATCCATCCTGAAATGAAAAGACAGAAATAACAAGTAAGTCAATGTTTTACTTTGGTCTCGCCGGACCTTCTTGAAACTGAGGATCCAAGGAAAAACACTGTAAACAAAACATTGAAAGCCACTGAGATTGACGCGACTTATATGTTGGTCATTTTGAGCTACAGGACAGTAAAACCTTTGTCGAAACATCTGCAAGTGATGATCCTTAACGTTTTTATTGAAAACAAAATCTAAATGAACATGCATCTTGTTTCTGTTGTAAAAGTAATTTCTCATAAATGGTGTCTGAACTGACTTTCCTGGAAAAAGGATGAAAGCTGTCCTGTGACAAGAGAACGCAGCCCACATTAAGTGACCTGTAAGGACGTGGTACTGCCACGATGGGGCGTCCAACCCACAGGAGAGAAAGGCAAAAAAATACAAAAAATGGAGAGAAAACTATGGATGAACAAATCTTCATGGTTGAAAAAAAGAAACTCTGCCTTTCAGATATGCAAAAAAGGTAATTTTTTTCATCTTTTTAGTCTGAGGAAGACTGCAGATGGCTGTCGAAACATGTCAGGTAAAACATCTCTTTACTCAATTGTCTGACTAAAAGAACGAAAAAAATTATCTTTGGAATTACGGAGACAAGATGAACCTTTTTGAACTATTACATGCAAAAAAGGTGATTAACGAGAGTTGTTCCAAGGATGGGTTTTTCTATTTACCCTACATCACTAACGCCATAACCGTACTAAAAGATTAGGGATGAGAACTTCAAAGGTTTTCACAATGATTTGTTTGAGAATCACCTTGCTGAGACAGTTGTATTCACATGAAATTATGGGAGAGGCTGTTTGTCAACTTGCTGTTATTAACCCCTACTACCACTAGATGTCAGTGATGAGAGAGGTAACTAAAACAAATGAAAGGATTATGGCTTCAAAGTTCTGAGAGTGTATTTTGTGCTTGACCTACAGCCCCAGCTTTGGCTCTGGTTGTTCCCAGGCAGCAGTAGCCAACATCATGGCCCTTGAATGCAGCAGCATAATCATCCAGCTTCTCAAAGTCCACCACCTCTTGTATCTGCAGACAAGAGGACGAGAGAGAAGAATGATACTATATTGATACCCGTAGGGAAATTAATTCCCTGCACTTTAACCCACATCACCCACCAGGTTTTCATAGGCTTTGTCCTCGAAGGCGAGCTGTCTCCTTCCAATCAGAGTAATCTTGGAGAAGATGTTGCGCTCCAGGAGCTCTTGAAGTAAAACCTTCCCTGATTCTCCAGAGGCACCGAGGACAAAACAGCTTTTATTCTGCTGCTTGAAGTTCTCCTCCAGAGTTTTCATGTCCTCCATCATGCTGTGGGTCAAAAATCAACAAAAAGGCATTTCTATTAGGACTGGACCTGGAGCAAAGCTTGGGAAGCAGACACACATTCAGATTTCAGCATAAAACATCAGACACTATTTTTAATGAATAACGTTTGAGAAAAGATTCCTTTGGTTAAATATATTCTCAAAACAGACATTCAGGCAAATAACATGAGTAACAACTTTCAGTTGTGAGTGACAGTGGCCTGGTTGTCGCACTAAATTACTTATTATTATAAGACACATAAGGATCGAAAACTGTTGCGCTATTAGCTTCGTTTGCCATGTCAAGAATCAGACTTTTTCATCGGTTTCACCTTTTTATTGTTTTCATCATTAGACCTTATAACAGCCATGGCACGTGTGTGCCTGCTCGTCGTAGAATGACCGACGACAACACAATTACGCACAAAATCCGGTAACGTCCGTTACATGGGACATGCGTCATTTAACAAGAGAACTATTACAATGAAACAACAAAAACAATAACTAATGAGAACACATAACTGTCGGTTTGATTCTGCTTTCCACGTTATCGTAACTTTGGAAAGATACACGCCTAACATCGTGAAATGATAAATCTATCTCAGACCAATTTGGGTAGGAAGAAGTTTGGCATGCGTCACGAATACACTTATCAATAGCCTATCAATCAAAAATTATCAAAAAGAGGCTATTTATTCGCGTCATAATTGTGACCCACCTTCAGACTGATAAGACCCCTTTTGTTACTGTTTTATACATTTTAAATATACAGTATGTGTGACAGGAAGTCGAACTCTGCTCACGTCAATCAACGTGTACAAGTGATACGTTCAACATTAACTGCTTTAGTATGCTTGGCACTCAGGGCATTAGCGTTTTGCTTACATTTAGTAAAATAGGAGAGTGTTTTCAGGACGCAGTATGTGACGAATTTGTCAGAGGACTCAAAACAATTAAGACAACACCCTGAATGTCCCTTGGACCGGAACCTGAGCTCTTCCCGTCGTAGATCCCTGCTGCTGCTGCTGCTGCTGCTGTTGTCACTCGGAAAAATGCGAATTGTAACTGTTGTAGTTGTACTCGTGTTTGAAAGAGTACTGTTTCAGTGTTTTGTTTTCTACATTTTGTAAAAATCCAAATTTCTGACACATTAGCTACACATGAAAACCAATGTAAACACGCGTGACCGAGCCCGCTGGAACGAGCCCACCGAAGCTGTTCTTTACCTGCTGAAGGCCTCCGGATCCGAGTCTTCAGGATAATATAACACCACGGCAAGGACGGCAATCAGGACAGCGAAGAGCCCGGTCGCTTTTACCAGAACGCCCCCCGGTTTCATAACAACGTCCCTGCGGCGGGTAACGATGGCACTTCCTGTCTCTTCTCTGGATGCTCCCCACCTCTCTTCCTGCCCGGAGACACACAAATTACCTTCACCGGCTGTGTTTGCGTCGCTGACTGTTAATCGTTTGCATTTTTCTTATTTCATTTAGTCTTACATTGAATGTTGCAAAGCCGTGGCAGCATTCAGAGCCCCGACTGAATCCTCGTTATCTTTATTTTTTTTCCTTTCGCCATTGCTCATTTAGTGCGCATGCGCATAGCGAAGTCGAGTAACCGAAGGGCTAACCGAATGAAATATGAATATGAATATGAATATGAATATGAATATGAAATATGATGGCAACATAGCCAGAAAGAAGACACATTTTAGGGAAATTAAAAAATATTATGGCTTAACCCCTTAAACGTGGAATAATTGTGCCCACTTTTAAGAATGACTTGTTCAGGGTTATTTAAGGGACAGATTAGAAACCCATTAATTTTGCGTATACCGCGCAGAAAGGACTTCAAAAGTAATAACTTCGAGAGATTTATTATTTACAAATTACTGAAGTTTTTAATCTAAAGCATTTCTCATTTTTAGTCACAAGAGGGCGCTGCTTGATTACAGAGTGAAACCAAGTAGTATAAATATTTTCACTCATCTTCATCAGTTAGAGCCCCTGTTGATTGATTGATAGACAGAGAGATATAACACAATATGATATAAAAGATAACAATACAATATAATATAAATATAGATAGATACAAACACATACATACATATTCACACACACATATATTGGAGGTGTTCAGCGGCAGATGGTCGTCTCTAATACACCCTACAATCACCGTGTCATCTGTGTATTTCTGTACATGGCAGAGCTCAGAGTTGTACTGGAAGTTCGAGATGGACAGGGTGAACAGTACAGGGGAGAGCACCGTCCCCTGAGGAGGTCCCGTGCTCCTGCAATATTCTGCATGTTCAAGATAGATAGAAAACTCAAAACCATGACAATTAAATTCATGCCATTCCAATCATGTCATGTGACTGACAAAAACATATAATCAGAATATATATTGTAAAGAATATGTCAAATAGACTGTATATAACACAAACATGATTTGTACATCAGTGCGTTACCATTTGTAAGCTGTTACACATAATGGACGTAGAAATGTCCAGAAAATGTAATAACATTTAAAATGATCTTCCTCCTCCTCATCATCAAAATGATTGCGTAGCATGCATGTTTAGACACATCCATTTTCTGTGGGGCAGGAGCCGATCCCAGCATTCATGGGGCAAAGGCAGGGTACACACTGGTCACCAGTCCACATACAGACAACTCAATCACATGATTTGACCAAACCACTCTTCCTCACTCCCTCTCTTATTTCCCTTCAATCTTTCCCGGGTTGCAGATGTCGTCTTCTTCTTTTGCTCTCACTCATTCTCTCTCATGACTTTATATTTTTTTAAAGAGGATATATCGGAGTATATGGTTGGCAGATAAATAGTTAAGCTTGGTTAAAAATACTTTGAGGTAGAGGAAGATGCTGTTTTCATCAGCATGCGTGGATGGAACTGTTTGCAGCCCCGAGCGTTTGCAAGCTCTGCTGATTTCAAAATATAATCATGATCAACACGAACATATTTTTAGTGGTTTGAGCTTCACTCGACACAGGAGGGCCTGAGGTA
>OMNV01021569.1:0-10545 GCA_900303265.1 Brotula barbata | reverse complement strand
TTCATTCTATCATTCTATTCTTATTTGTGTCTCTATTTACTCTATTTATCACTATTTTCTACCTCTAGTTACCTTATCTTATCTCTATCAATACTTACCTTATCTCTACCTTTACTTATCTTATCTTATCTCCATCTTTACTTACCTTATCTCTACCTTTACTTATCTTATCTTATCTCCATCTTTACTTACCTTATCTCTACCTTTACTTATCTTATCTTATCTTATCTCCATCTTTACTTACCTTATCTCTACCTTTACTTATCTTATCTTATCTCCATCTTTACTTACCTTATCTCTATCTTGACTTATCTTATCTCTCCCTTTACTTATCCTATCTTACCGTATCTCTACCTTTAGTCACCTTATTTTATCTCTACCTTTACTTATCCTTCCTTACCTGAATATGAACATTTAAGTATTGCATTGCAGCCTCCATTATTCTCAAATGGCAAGGTTATACAAGAACATGAATAAACAAATTGAATAAAAACAGGAATTATGATAGGACTAATATGATCACCTGTCCCCTGTATTTCCTGAAATACAGCAAATATTTCACACCTTCGACAAGCTACAGGCAGGCAGATTTGCACGGGATTAAGATCACAACCTCCGCAATGACTACAAATCACATGAAGCCCCGAGGTAAAATACTCCTGTGTGGATAGGATTTAAGCTAGATCACTTTATTACAGACGATTATATTAGATACCACATTAAAGTAATTTATCACTAATCATAAAAAATAATATGCTGGAGCCTCATGAACATAGGCAGCATATTCCAGCAGCAGCTGTTTAGAAAAGCAGTAAACGTGCAACAAAATATCCAGGAAGGGAAGATACGTTTTTCTATCTTTCTCAATCTGTTCAAGGTGTGATGTTTCCTCTTTATCTGGTGGCAACGCTTTGAAGGTGATCTGTACAAGAAAAATAAATGTGTGACATACAGACACCAGGAGGACTTGATAAACAGGGATTTTTAGCAGCGGGCTGTAAAAAGCAAACAGACATATGCCACTGCTGAAATACATATTGGATCGGTTTGAAGGATGTGGGCCGTCACAGCGGGGGGCGAGTGTGAGAGTCCGGGGTCACAAATGAAGGCAGGTGGGGACCATTCAAGCAGGAATCATTACGGGTCGACTATCTGTCATAAAGTCCATTTCCCCATCCTTTGCTTTGGCCATCCATCAACGCGGGAGCTGAGCATCGTTGAGGAAAAACGGAAAGGTGCAAGGTAATGACATTGTTCAGCTTTCCGCTTTTGAGATTCCATTTGTGCAAAAAATCGTTGTTTTTTTTTGGATATGATGTATTTTCTACAGGGAGCTATTAGGGCTGTCTTGTTTCTTCCTTTCTTTCTTTCTTTTATTGACATGGCAGAGGTGAGGGGTACATTTTTGACAAATGCCATCACCTCGTCCAAATCAGTGTCTTGTTTTCACCCGAAAAGACCAATTTGACAGGGTCCTTATGTTTATGACGCTTCAAAATTTAGGAGAATTTTCACAGTAATTGAAACTTTTTTTTCTCACAAATTTGTCATAAATGTACCCTCTCCTCTCAACTGTGGTAAAGATGAATAAATAAATAAAAAATGGCCCAGATATGCCGATATTGTCGCCGATTTACTGTGTCCAGTTGTATTTGGACTTTGATTTTGCCTGTATTGTCATTGAGAAAGTCAAAATTTCCGATTGATAGTAAAGGAAGTCAAGCAATATAATGTGCAGTAATGAAAAAAGACAGTAAAGCAACATGTAAGCGACAAATTGGAACCATCGAAGGAACCTGTGTGTGCAGCACTCACACAGAGACTCGAGAGAATCTGAATCCTTGATCCAGAGAAAAAACATTCAAGGTCGTTTGAAAATTTCCATGTCGATGTGTGAACGTGAATATGCTTTCACACTAGCGCGCCTGTAACTTTCACTGCAGACTGTACCGTATCCTGTGGCGTCACATTCAAGGCCACTTTTCAATGGGATCCATCCATCAAAAGACAGACATGGAGGATTGCTTTGAAGAGGAACATCCACACTCTTTATGTACGAGTTGGTTTCTTACTTATGCTCACAGTTATCTAATTTCATGTAATCGTGAAGCATTACGCCAGTTTGTGGCAAAGAGAGAGAGAGAGAGAGGAAGGGAGGGTGTGGGGTTGCTGGGACATGCTGATGATGGCCCATCACCCCAAAGACATATGGGATGTATAGGGTTAATCAATGTTCACAAGCAGAGAGAATTGAATATAAAAAAAGGCAATCAAAGGCAATCAAGATGTTTTATTCTGTACAAATATGACTGGAAAGAGGGAAAATTAAAAAAAACTGAAACTGGAAATTGATGGAAGACGATTTCTGATGTGTGCCAAATTAGTAACAGACAATATAGTAATAAGGTAAAAATGTGGAATTCCTTGTAAAGCCTGTTCATGTCAGGATAGAAAAAGATAAAGAGTCAACATTTGACTTTGATACATGTAACTATGCGATAAAAACACTGAATTTTGATTGCGGAAAGTCGGAATTATGACATAAAAACTTGTAAGTTCGACTTCAGAGACTTGTAATTAAGAGATAAAAAGACAAAATTACAAGTTTTATCTCATAATTATGCATTTCTGAATAGAATTTTTTTTATCGGTCCTGATTGAAATAGGATTCCGCAGAATTTCATGTCACTGATTTATTAAGAATTAAAAAAAAGCAATGATTTCCTCCAAAAGTGAAAAAAACCCCATACAACCTACAATTATAATTATATACACATTACGCTCGCCTAGAAACAGATTATGGAAATTAAGCAATGGTCGCTTTTCAACTTTTCTATCCATAAAAGTCATCGTCAAAGATGGCAGCATGGTTCAGATCCTCCTGTCCCTTCACCTCCCACGTCTCCTTCAGACTCGGCATCATTCATCTGAGACTGTGTGCTTTTTGACTGAGTTGTAAATTGGCTTTAACTGCCTCCCTGCAGTTCCTGCCACAGATGATTATGGCTGAGATGATTAAAGCGATGTGTAATGTGTCCCCCAGCGACCCGTCCTCTCTCACTGACCCACTTGTTGGCCCATTGAAGCCCAATGGATGGGGTGAGTCCTTGCCAAGGGGGAGTTCAGCGATGTGATGCGTTTAGGTGGTACGGCGGCTCGTCTGTCAAGGAGAGGGCTCGATTTCTGTCTCCGCCTCACCCTTTGTTGAAATTTGACTTCTGCAGCTCTCAGGAGTACACACACACAACAAATGAATACACAAGGGATGTGAGAATAATACGGCTAATAAATATTTGGATGTAAATGCTTTACACAGTAATGTAATAAATGATTTATTTAAGGATGAACAAGTTAGTCTGCGAATAGAGTGTGAAGTTGTGATTCCCAGGTCTCGGCAGACTTCCACGTCACAGCACAGTTTATCTTTACTCTGCAGCACTGCTCATCATTTTATGTTTCTGGAGTGTGAAATCACTCCAAATGTATAAACTCTTTTTTTTTAATATTTCTGCAGTGTAATTGTCGGATAATGGGCTCAGGGCTGAAGCCGTAGATGCTAATTCCACATTAATTACTGCTGTTCAGAGACGGACCGCTGATTGATTACGGCCACACCAACCATACTTCTTTAATTCTCAGTCCAATACGTTTCTGAGAGTGTTGCACTGCTAATAATTGTAATACTACCACAACAATGTAGTACTATTCTAACTATGACAAGCTAACACTTTGGAGTACACAACCCCAATCTGTGGAGGCTGACACAAAAACAACCAGATGGTACGATCCAAATGATGGCAAACGCTCAGTTTTACCTCTACAACGTCCAAATGTTATCAACATATTTTAATGGACCTTGGTGGGCAGGTTGGACCCGATCCTGATGAATCAGTGGGTTTGGTCCTAGTTGGCTCGATGGTGGTGCTGCCATGTGGACCATGCTTATACGACCATCTCGATTTTCCACTTGATCTCGATGAAGTTACATCTAAATAAAGTTTTTTTCAAATACAGTTTGTTTTGTATCTCCAGCAATTTTGGGTCAATTGTCAAAATTTTACACCATCAATATCTGCTCAAAGCTGTATTGTTGTTTTTTGATGTTCTTGCCTTTTCACATTATTGTCTGTCAATTTTGAGTGGCCCTTCTGCAAAAAGTGCCATATCTCATGAATGAATCAGTGTATTGTAATCAAAATGGTGATGCGCACACACTAATTATGCAAAATATGAATAGATAAATCGACCTGATGGTGGTGCTATAACAATAAAATATTTTATCAATGGACACAGTAGAACGTAGGATTAAAAGATTGTTGGTTTGTCAGTTTGGGGGCGGTGGAGCTGGTGGGGTTAGTCTGGTCCTCACCGAGTCCTCGTTGAGAGATGAGGTCGTAATACCGGCATAACATTTCCAGCAAGCATAATAAATGCTCTCAAAGACTGCGTGTAAAATGTATAGAGGTATCAGTTATTGAAATACACGAGTATATAATTCAACTTTATGTGATCGTTACCTGTTCATCGGCTCAAATTTTATTCAAAATGCTACTGAGAAACATTCTGGCAGTATGAAGAATTATTGGTGCTCACTTCTGGGAAATAGCCTCCTCGTTCTCTCCAAGTAATTACTTTGATAGAAGCTTCCATTAAATTTACTGCTGTTACTAATCATTACTGTGCTGCTTATCAAAGCCAAGACTGGCAACTCTGTAGTATTACAGCTCCAAATGGGAGCATGACGGGGGGAAAAAAAGGAGGAAAATACACAGAAATACTGGAAAAATGTGTATTTTGAAATAATTTCAATATTTCTATTGGTTTAAATTTCAAGTGCCAATTCACGCGTAAAGTGCATTAAGTTAAATTTGGGAGATATTTCATGTGTCACAGACTTTGTCTGTTACTCTCACAGGGGTTACTCCGATAAATGTCTTTTGAAAACTATAATTTTCATTCACACGTTGTATTCTGAAGGCTGAGAGGTCTTTGAGGCTTTGAAATTTTCTCATCGAATGTGTCTTATGCTGAACATTGCTAATCACGGGGTAATGCCTGGCTTTGATATTCGGTGACCTCACCATGGAAAGATGTCTGAAAGCCTCTTCGGTGATTCAGTGAATAAGCAATGATAGTTGTTTTTCTGCAACTAATGTATGTACCTACGAACATTGGTTTCAATCCCAATCTGCTCCATAAACGTAAGTAACCATGAACTGTTTGAGTGTTTGAATGCTTATTTTCTGAATAGGTCCTCATGTATATAAAAAGAAAAAAAAAATCACTTGGTATTCCAAGAATTCTTTACAATTTTGTGTACTTTCTGTTTGACCTACGGTGTACCTTGAAGTAAAAATAATAAATATAGCGTAACCCAGCTTTGGTTAATACAGAAAGAAAGAAAACAAGAAATGACGTGTGGGTATATCAAATCAGCAAATTTGAGCAAATTTGTATTGGACTTTTTGCCTTTTTTTCCTTTGTGGACCATATTTGGCACATGTGGTGAAACTGTGACTAACTGAAATGGTTCCATATTATTGATGGGCTACATTTGTAGTCCATTGTTCAATTATAGTGTTGTTATTTTACAGTTATAAAAGATAATTCAGTTGTGCTCAAGTGATTGAAACAAACCTGTTGCGTGCATGTATTAAATGTTTTACTATCTTTGGTAAATGTTGCACATTAACTGCACATTTTTGGTACTCACAAAGCAGAATGTAATAGCTTGGTTGGAAATATATACAAAAAATGTTTCGATAAAAACTGTGAATATTAAAAGCTTTAACTTCTTGAACTGAGAGATAACCAACAATGGGCACATCTTCATAAATGCTTGAGTGTTATTTGAAATTCTTACGAAAAGCCCTCAGTTACGAAGTAGCAAAAGCCGGAGATGCCAAATATATCAAGATGGTTTCTAGGGCAATGTGTATAAAATGAAGGGAAGAAAAAGGTTTTTAACACCTTTTCTATGTGTTTGCCTTCAAGTATACTCAATTTCCTTTTTTTTTGTAGTATTTAAAGGATTATAGCACATCTTTTAAACGTAACGCAACAATGTAACATGACGCATATATAAACTAGCTGATCGCTCTGTTTACCATCTGTTGCTATGGAAACAACTTGTGTTTCCCTGCAAAAAAAAAACAAAAAACCCCAAAACAATTCAACTACACTGAGCCATCTAATATCCTGAGCTCCAAAATGTTCACTGTGGGGAATAGCTCGGATACGATGACAAATATGCCATGTCAAAACGGCAAAGGGAGCAGCTATTGTGCGACTCACCCCAACTCAATCGCTTAATATTAAATCTGTCAGGCATAATTGGTTTCCTACCAGATTAAAACATAAAACTGCAGGGAAGACACTGTTCCCAGCTCACCACCATCTGTGCTCGCTGATGTGACGCTGCAGCAAGACTTAATGAATTATTAGGCCATTAAACTGAATGCATATACAGTCAAGACTCACTTTAACATCTTTAACTCGTCTCTGCCTTTGTTCACCTCCAGAGTCCTGCGCCTTAATTCATCCGTGTCTTCCGTTGGCTCGCCGCCTGCCCCCGCACGTACAGATTACAGACACCAACGGTCATCCACAGGCTGTCGGTCGGTCCTCTGGAACTATCAGCCGCAGGACAGCCGTGTTAATCGGTGCTCGGCAAAAGTCTTTAAACTTTCTAATCTAATCTCCCCTCCATTCATTTGGACTGTTGATACATGGATCCTCTGTCTGATGAGCCTGAAACCACATCCGTGCCGACGCCGTCGGAGGAAGACGCCGTGTTTCTGTTTGGACCACAGTAGCCCCGTGGTTGTGATTGTGATTAAAAATCAGGTCTAATGCAGGAATGTCAAAAGTAGAGTTACTTCAGGTCCAATTAAGTTCCTACAGCGTTGTTATGCTGCGTTGGCTCCACGTGGTAATTCCCATCATTACCACCTCTCCACTGGGAAATACCACCCAACTCCAACCAGACTACTTCCTACAGGTAATTACTGGGAGGAGAGATGGGATTTTATGACTCACCCCCCAAATGTCTCAATTTCTTAGTGCAGAGTGCCGGAATTGATATTCAAGTTGGCATTAATTATGAATACCAGTGTTCCAACAGCGTTAGAACAAGGAAATACGTGTTTCTAATAGGAAAACTATGAGGGCGGTTACAGGGGATGGACGCCATTTTATGACAATCGTATTTGAAAAGTGAATTTCAAACGCAAAATATCGTTCAGTATTTTGTATTTCGTCATCTTGAAAAAAAAAATCCAGATTAAATCAGTGTCAAAATACTTTTGGGTTCAGTATTTTTGTATTTGCAATATTTACTATACTTTCACGCTGACGTCCAAAAATCTGCCATCGTGACCAAATCACTGTACGAATATGAAACAGTGATTGAAACACAGCACATGTGGTTATAACAACAGGGAAAACAGTTAGATTTAGCTTTTACGGGCACACCTGACGTATTTTTGTATTTTCAAAATACAAAACGCTCTATTTTATTTTGGTACATTTATAACAGGGCTATTTTCTATTTCCAATCAAAACACATTTGTGTGTGTTGGCAGTTACATTTTTCATGTTGTGTTCAGCTACTTTGTATATTTAACACCGGTTTTATTTGCTACCGTTTATAATCAGGCTCCGCCCTCTTTTGAGTCATAGAGACGCAACCAGACAGATGAACATTTATTTTTAAACTGAGCAACTTTAAGAAGGAAAATAATAAACTGTGCTAACAAAACCAAACAATAACAGCTTCTCAGCGTCTTCCGCCAGCGTGCAGCCCTGCAGTCTTTGTCACAGGAACCGAAATAGATTCCGAATTGCCTCATCAACTGCAGATGTGACAATTAGACACAGCTGCGTCCAATTGCCACCTAATCAGTAGCACCAGGAGCCACGCACACATGCTACACATATACAAGCACCCCAAAACCAACTCCACAGTCACAATGATGTTTAATGTTTAGCATTTCTGGTGAACTGCAAAGTTTGGTGGAAAAGAATTGCGTAAATCTCGGTAGGATGTGTAGCTTTGATCTGGAGTGGAGATGCTATTGTGGTTTTGGAGGATTGGCGATAAAATGAAGAAAGTTTGGGCAATTTCTTGGCTGTTTATTTCTTCTGTGTGATTTGAGGCATTCGTACACAAATGATATCTCGTGCCTTTTAATCTCAGGCCTTGAAAGTGTTGTTTGGGCTCGATCGCGGTAGCAGACGTGTCCAATTACTCTCGTACTCTTACCAGCACATATGACAGGCAAAAAAATAATTCTGACAAATTCACACCCAGTTTGACTCTCGGCAGCAGATGGGTGACAAGTGGATGACACATTTCTGCCTGTTTGCTTGTCAGCGATTGACAGAGAAAAGCCAAACATGACCATGTGCTGTTTCTATTTTTTGGGAGGCAAAAATCAGTCATCCTCCATTCTGGCATTTGTTCTATTGAGACAATATTGGCAGCACAAAGGAGCAGATGCCTCTGATTAGCTGCCATTACTCCTCTGTGGCATCAGGAACATATTCCTGCTGTCTCCCATGGGTGAATATAGGTCCAACGTTATCCTCTGCCATCTCTCTCTCCCTGTGTGTGTGTGTGTGTGTGTGTGTGTGAGAGAGAGAGAGACAGAGAGTGATAAGCAGGGAGATTAAAAGATGAAATAGGACAATGAGATTGGGGATGCATGACCGCGGGTTTGTGAACGACTGAACGTATAATTTTGAGGTACTGGTAAAATACTTGAGTATTTCCAATTTATGATTTTACCTCGCTACATTTCAATATAAATACATTTATCTCTCCTGCCTATTTTTTTTTGCTTCATTTTTCAATACAAAACACAAAATGAAACAAAATTTAGGCAGGTTTAAAAATTTGTCCAAACTTTTGTCATGAATAAAATAAAATCTCATTAAAACTGAGAATTTCTAACCTGCAGAGGAGCAAAGAGTCCTTGTATTGATCTATTAAATTTGGAGACAGACAGGGAGAAGTCGTCCAGATCTCTCGTACTAAAAAGATTTTATAATTTCAGTGGGTTCATACTTATGTTTCATGTCATATTTTGTATTGTTTATACTCATTCACTGTCCTTAACCACTTAAACTGTGCGGTAAGGGTCCATTCTAGGGAAATATGTACAAAAGAACACCTAATACATCTGGAATAAAGAGACATTTAAGGGAAATTTAAAGTACAACAGCACCAGAGAAAGGGTTATCTATCATCAATTTGACGGTTTTTATCATCATTTCTTTAGAAATTATGATTTTTAATGCCTGTTCTATACGGTATGCTCAATTATTAATGGGTTAATAATGTAACAGGGCCTATTAAATAAATCCAAAACCCTTTAAATAACCCATTTGCCTTAAAGTGCACTCAATTACTAATTAATCTAGTGGTGCTTACCACTCAAGGCAAGGTCCATTCTTCATTTTTGTTTTACTTCTGATTTCAGATTCAGAGTTTTTTTTGTATTTTTTTATGTTTAATTCAAATCTATTTATTTATTTATTTATTTCTGACTTTTTCATTGATCCATTCAGTTTTTGAGTACCATTTCCTCCTCTCTCACCCTGCCCTTGCTGTTCCCTGGAACAACAAATTCAGTTTGGACGGCTCCATCAGTCAGGCAGTCAGGATCCTCACAGACCAGCGCGGAAGATGAAAGCGGGACAGCCTGGCTTTGATGCTGCCTCGCTCTGCCTCGCCGACCGGAGCGGAGCAGGATAGAGAGCCGGATCGTTGTCATGCTTTGAGTACTTGAGTTTGCCTCGCCGTGTCTCTCTTCCGTGGCACGGGAGCAGCACAAATCACCGCCTTATCTTAGTAATAAGAGCCTGGCACCGGGTGGAGGTGACATGGAGGCGACGGTGAGATGACAAGAAGCACCACTCTGAGATACAGGCGTCCTAAAAAAAAACAAACCCCAGATACTTTCCTGTTGAATAATGTTTATCTAACTCGGAAAACCCGTGTAAGCGTAAAAGAAATCTGGTGCACGCCGAACGTCTGCATAATCTGGTGCAGATGGACGATAAGCTGCTGATGCGTTAGCGCCGACGCCATTTTTCTCCTGCTTGCTCCGGCTCTACGTGTGAAACATGGCGCAATCTGACATGCGTCAAACTCGACATCGTACACACACATACCCATAAACCCAAAATTATACGACTGGTGCCTCCTGTCTGAGTATTCAGGGGAAGAGGAAATCATCCGCTGGCTCTTCTGTGTCAGACCGCCTCCGGGCCCGGCAACGCTGACATATTGGAAAAAGGCACCTGATTGGCTCTAATGGGTTTCCCGGCCTATTGCAGCATTTCTTCACTGAGACTAAACAAACAGAATGGAGCCCATTGGACCTCTGGTTTGGAAGTACTTGGTGTAGAGCAAACTGCAGTGACGGTGCCATTACTAGTTATGAATGTTCTCTCTGCCAAATACTGGCTGGAAACAAAACAAAACAAATAATATTCAACAGCGTCAGCCTTCCAAAATTGCAAATGGCAGGAGGCTTTTCT